>CM075850.1:58548027-58705527 GCA_037975125.1 Latrodectus hesperus
TACATACGTGCATACAAAGCAGATGCCCATCTAATATTGTTCAACTCTGCATAGGATCGAACCCAGGAGTTTCAAGTTTGAAAAGTCTAGGGCTACTACTTTGGCACTGTCACTACGCCACCAGTTGCCCCTTGAAGAGCACCTGACATTTCAGGATTCCAAGTGAACATTTGGTAACCCAGTGGTACAGGAATTTAATAAATGATCGTCATGCCAAAGTTAAAGTTACAGCCCTAATGAACTACTTATTAGAAAATAGGAACTTAATAATCCCTGAGGATAATAATGATGAGCAGGGGGAGGCATCCGATGGAGTGATGCAACCCACAAGTGAAGATGAACTTTAACTCTTCCTATGCTATACCCCTTAACGATTTGTGACGTGTGATTAGTGACTATGCACCGATTTTTAACATGTGACCTCAAGCAAAAGTGGCTATCCTGCGGTGAAATCTTCTCTTTTCTTTCCGGCAGTCTCCACCAAAACTGGTAGAATCCTTTAAGGATTAGATATAGGGAGTTCTGCTGGTGTAAACTAAACTTTGGCACTGTACCGTATGCATTGCCATAATTATCATGAACTGCGCTTAAATAGTTTTAATACTGTACAACCTAAGCCATCTACATGTCATGTCTTATAAAGCTGCTCTAATTTCTAGATCATGTCTTATAACATGCTCTAATTCCTCTACTTCATAATGCTCTAAAGAGCATTATTAATTAATTTAGTTTCTATTTAGACAACAATTGATACCTACCTTCTCCATTGTTGGTGATGCTTTGATACCTGACCCTTCTCTAGTGCCAAAAGCTAAAGTACCTATTAACAACAAACTACCAGAGTTTGTAAATTTTGTATTGATGTCATTTACTAGATTCTCCCAGTGGATGATTCCCTAAATCCCTTGTCTCTTTGTGCTTAAGCTATTTTAAGTATTTTTGTAATCCTTTTGATGAATTTCTGCAAATATTGACTAATGTCCCTCCTTGCTATTCTCATTTGTTTGCACCCATACTCTGTCACGTACCTTTTAATGGTTCTATTTGTTTCGTTTAAATGATTGTCTGTAAATTTTGTCTTTGTCCCAACTTGATCTTACCAATAGTGTAAACTCACACACAATTACTCACCTTGTACTTGTGCTGTCTAGTAATGTTATTTTTTATTTTGCTCACACAATAAACTAGTCCAATGGGGACAGCTAGAGACAGCTGGCGGGTACTAGCGTGTGAAGTTGTTGCGTTTTGGAGTTTGGCTCCGTTGCAGCGGCGGGGTCCCCGGCGGTGTCACTTTCTTTTCTGCTTTCCAGCAACTCCCATCTAAACTGGTAGAACCCTTCTTGGGTTAGGTACAAGGGACTTTGCTGGTGTATACTATACTTTGGCTCTGTGGACCGTGGTGGTCTGGTTGGACAGGACGTCGTTCTCATTCTCGGAAGGTAGTGAGTTTGAGTCCCAGCTCAACCGAACATCCGACAAGCTAGCTATAGGTGGCTGGGAAACGTTTAAACTGGATGTGGTCGCAATGTCCTACCAGCGAAATGATACTTCTGGGGGTAGGAGGCCAAGTATTGGGGGTCTTCTGCTGGGTCCAAGCTTCAAAATCACGAAGACTCTACTCGGCTGCTTCTAACTAAACAGGTAAAGCCCAACTCAGGGCTGGGTACAAGGAAGCATGCTACTACACACTCACTCAGACGCTGCATAGTGCGCAGACTAATGGCTGTCGTGAACTACTTTAATACCCATTTCTTCATAGGTCGTAGGCCAAATTCATCGTATCGCAAGGAAAAACCTTCAACAATTCCCAAGCATTCATCAGTTTGACAAACGAGCCAGAAGAAGCTGAAGGCCCGTTTCCCATGGTCCTCAGTTATCTTCGAAGATCCCAAAGTATGACTATTTCGTCGCCGATAATCTTACATCTAAGGCAAAATCAATTGTAAGGCATTTGAACATCTACTGCGTAGTCTTTTAGGAGCATTTTTCATGGATATAAAGACTTTTAATTTAAACAAAAATATTACATGATTCTTTGATCTGAATAAAAAATGGTATTTTTGTAACATGATGAATCAAAAGCTTAGTAATAAAGAAAATCCAAACAAAAATTATAATTTGGTCTGATCAACAGAAAGTATAATTTATTTATATTTTATAATTTCTCTGTTCAATAATTCTGTTAACAATTCAGTTATAATTTAGTTTGGCTGTAATTTGGTTAGGGCATTGGCATTTCGTCCAGAAGGGCTTAGTTTGATTCCCAATACCATCAGAGACCCACCCAGTACATACGATATTCGAGCTCGTTAAATCTATGGAATCGAAAGTAATGTGGTCGGTTGTTGAGCAGTTATCATGGGTGTAATGGTCAGGAGAAAAATTTCCTCCTCCTCCAGAATAATGTCAAATTGAAGGAAGTAGATCATCTGGTGGCGCCATCTATCGGAGGAGTTAACAGCAAAGGCGTACTTTTACCATCGTGTTGTTCTAGTTAAATGAAAGACATATCCTACAGACTTAAATTCCCATAGCCAACAGCATAGGCAGCTTGGCTTGTTCAAGTGTCATAAGTAACAACATCTTAATTTATTTATCAAATAATTCACATTATTTTAGATTATTATAATTTCTTTCACAAATAGCATATTCATTTTTATGTTTATAAATTAATATATTTTCTTAAGTTAAGAAAATAATAATTTAATTAAGAAAATAAATGATAGATATTAAAATTATATTTATTATAATTTCCCTACTATATAATTCTTCTAGCTAATTTATCATTTTAAATATTTTCTACTATTTTTTGTTATGAATACATGAACCTTATTCAGATTTTATTTAGTATTTTCTAATTCCTTCATAAACTCTAAATCAAGTAAAATTTTTTACACAATAACTTCTTTAACTTGAACAGATAAATTAATTTCCACGTTAGTAAATTTGAACCTTAAATAAGCTCTTTTATACTTTGAAATTATTTTACTTGGAGATATAAGTTTATTCCTTTTTAAACTTTCATTTTTCTTTATCTATTTTGTATTTATTTCTACTTATTTTCTGCGAGAGTGTGTAAATATTTTGCAGCTCATAGTAGTAAAATCTCTTAGAATTCCCTGTATGTATCGAAATGTTGTAACACCACCTTGGACCACGAGGAGAACATTTTCTGCTTTTAATTTTGAAATTTAATTTATTGTGAATTTCTTCATACATATTTAGTACGTTAAATATGTAATTATATGTATCTCAGTTTTGTTATCCAAGTGAAAAGTAGGTCGTAAATAAATAAAGTAATAATGTAATTTCTTATGTTTATATACAAACAAAAATGTAATGGCAAATTAGTGTGACGTGCTTCTAGCTCCTGGCGAGTCATGAATTGACATCCGAAACGGAAGTAAAAGTGCTGCAAATGTGTCGTGAGAAATCCATTAGATCAGTTTCTTTCAACAATGCATCAAAACCGAACCCATGAATACTTGAATGTTAACCACGCAGCCGGTATATGAAGAGAGCGAAGAAAGTCCCATCTGTCAGACGAATAACAATCCCGTCTCTCATGCTATGCCGAAAATACCAACTGCGCGTCAATTTCAAAGAAAAAAGAGAAAACATACCAATTCAATGCATGAAATTGAATATTCAAGAAGTCACACAGATTATGCTTAAGGAAATCACAGCAGCCTGCTTGAATGAGTGGTTCGTGCATCGCAAATTGTCTTGGCGATCACGATTTACGAATAGCACCCGATCGATTCTGATACATTTTAGCTCATTTTGCGTCTTTCTAGTGCTCACTACGTCATCGATGGCAGCATGAAACAAAACTGCTTATGAAAGGAAAATGATGGTCATTTTGATGGGAGGCATTTCTCTTCAAATTTAATGCCCACTGAGAAAGTAATGCTAAAACAAATTCTCTCTCTTCTAATTGTACCTGAATATGTTGTTTGATATGTATATCAAACAACATGTATATATATATATATATATATATATATATATATATATATATATATATATATATATATATATATATATACAGCGTATAAGCTAAACATGGACTGAGAAGGACAAAGAAACCATTTCCATTTTTGAGAAAAAACTTTAAGAAGCATATTTGGTGGAATAAAGTGTGAGAATACATGGCGAAGAAGAACTAATTCTGAACTCTATAAACTATTTAAAGAACCAGATATTGTTAAATTTATTTCAATACAGAGATTAAAATGAGCAGGACATTTGAGCCGGATAAACGACAACCGGATGTCAAAAAATATTTTCTTGGCTCGTCCCATTGGCACCAGAAAAAGAGGACGACCGAAACTCCGATGGCGTGACTGCCTTGAAAACGACCTAAAAACATTAAAAGTGACAAACTGGATGACCTTGTCCAAAAATAGGGGTTGGTTGGTTGGTTGGTTGGGTTTTATGGCGCAAGGTCCAAAATTGGACATGCTGCGCCAAGAGTAAGATTTTGTTTCTTCATTATTAATTTATTTTTCTTTCTTTATATTTTTTTTCAAAAAACCCAAGCAACATTTAAAAAATTTTAAAATACAAAAATCTGTGTATATAATATTTTAAAATAAAATTTATAAGATAAAATATATGTATAATTTTAAAATTTAACAAACAAATCAAATAAAATGTATGAATCCTATTGCTCTTAAAAAAGCGAATAGGTTTTTATGGGGTGGATCCCCTATTAAATCAAATAAAGTTATAAAATCAGTATTAAAAAAGTGCATACGTAAATGGTTAAAACATGAACATGAAATTAAAATATGATGCACAGTATAAGGTTCATCACACGTTTCACACCAAGGATTTAATTCACTCAAAAACAAATGTCTGTGTGTGAAACGTGTGTGTCCGATACGAAGGCGATTCAATCTAACATCCGCACTTCGTAGCGGTAAAATTGATAATGAGGTGAGGGATGAGAAAATGCTATGGAGTTTGTTTCCGACCTGCAAGTTCCATGATTCTTCCCATAGGGAACATATAAATCTTTTTATACCCTTTCTCACATCTGAGAGCGGAACTGATGGTAGAATTGGATCTTCAGCAGCCTTTGCAGCTGTATCCGCTCTCTCGTTTCCATCAAGACCTACGTGACTTGGTACCCAACAAAATATAATTTTGTATCCCTTGCCAGCAAGGGAATCCAATGCTGAGAAAATTCTAGACACAACAGGATGACAGGTAACGCTATTGTTTTTCAAGGCTTCAATCATACTCATGCTGTCAGTGTAAATACAAAATTCATGACAATCATCTGCATTCACGTGCTGAAGCGCATAGAAAATGGCGGTTGCTTCAGCTGTAAAGACGGAGCAGGACGAATGTAGGCTGTAACTAAAAGCTGTATTATTGATAAAAACTCCACAGCCCACATGTCCTGCTGATTTAGAACCGTCTGTGAATCCAAAAATAGGGGGTCCTGGTATGCACTTCTGAGGAAGGCAAAGGCCCACCCTGGGCTGTCAGGTCAATGAAGAAGAAGAGTATAAGCTAAGCTTAATTGGCAAAAATCTAGTTAGACATATAATCTAATAATAAGTATGGAAAGCTAATAATAAGTAAGAATAATAAGAATAAGTATAATAAGTATGGCATCACTCCTGAAATCAGAAAGAGGATCATTGCCGCAAACCATTGTTTCTTTGGTCTAAGACCTCTTTTGAAATCTCACCTAATCAGGAGAGGTACAAGAATAATGTTATACAAGACATTGATTAAACTAGTACTAACCTACGCCTCAGAGACATGGACCTTCACGATGAAGGAAGAGAAAACATTGGCGATCTTTGAGAGAAAGGTCCTAAGAACTATTTTTGGTGCTGTCCTGGAAAATAACACCTGGCGAAAAAGGTATAACTTTGAACAGTACAAAATCTATGGAGAAGACATCATTAAATCAGTAAAACTATCTAGAATGAGATGGGCAGGCCATCTCATGAGAATGTGTACATAGAGGACACCAATAAAGTTCTTCAGCACCACCCCTTTCTGTAGTAGATCAAGAGGAAGACCCAAAAAGAGATGAAAGAACTGCCTGGAAGAAGACTTCAACATACTTAAAGTCAAGAACTGGAGGTCGATTTCTAGAAAAGGGGCGGAATGGCAGAGACTTCTGAAGAAGGCCAAAGCCCACAAAGGGCTGTCGTGCCATTGCTGATGATGATAATAAGTATGGAGATATATATTTCTTTTAGTGTTTTAGTATCTACAGTTTAAATTACCTTCTGGAGTTGGCCATATTCGAGTATAGGAACGGATGAAACCCGAAAAATTTCAAACCACTCATCCCGACAGACATGCATACTAACGGCGAAAGGGCATTTAGCATCATTCAACTGGGGCTGGGATCGAACCCTCGATATTATGAACCGAAGAGTGATATCTGACAACTAGGCCATAACGAATAGAATAAGAAGATGTAGCACAGGTTGGGGTCGCTGCGCCATGTATTGCTGGTAACCCCTGCATATTTGACCGCGTATGACAACTTTTACTCCATTGCTGCAGTTCAAGTTGACAGCCAATAGTTAGCGTTCTGGCGTCCATTTCAACACTTGGTACAGCTCTAGCTTTTGGATCGATTCCCAAACCATGTGCGAATGCCTTAGTGATTCGCAGTGAATTTGAGTCGTTGATACCAGGAGAGAGAGAGCAGTCGTGTATAAGAATTAAGTGTAGAGTAACAAACAAATCAAACCGTCGCTGAGGATTCAGAAGTGAACTTCAAGGCGGCAATTTCAAAAGGTTCAACTATTTATCAGTGACTCCAAAGTCAAATAACTGTTAAATACATCTTCCTGTTCATATACTTGTGTTTGTCATGTACACGTTCTCATACTTAACTTGTATTTGTAAAAATTCGAGAACAAATGCTTCTTAGATACAGGAAAAAATACTGGTTAAGTATAAGCATTAGTTAAATACGAGAACGTGTTGTAGCTAAATACGAGAACTTGTACTAGTTAAAAATAAGAACGTGACAAGCACAGGTATATGATACAGGAATATGTATTTAATGATTATTTGATTTTGAAGACAAAAACAAATAATGAGTCGTTCGACAATGTAGCTTGGAATGTCAATGTCAAACCCTAAGTGACAGTTTGGTTTGTTTGTTAATCTGTGAATGTTTGCATACGCCTGTTGCTGTCTCTGCTAGGACCTACAATTTGAAATTGATTACGTGTTGAAATGCCCACCAGAATGCGAACTGTTAATTGCCAACTTGAGCTTCAGCCATGGAGTAAAAGTTGTTAGGCACGGCCAAATATAGAGGGAGTTGTTATTGTTGTTTACTAATGACACTTGGACAAGCCAAGCTCGCTATGCTGTGCGAATTAAATCGATTAGGAGCGTCTTTTCGTTTTTAATCAGAGCACCATGTAGGTGAAAGTACGACTTTGCTCTACATACTTGCCATAGGAAACCGTTTATAGGGTAGGCAACCATTCACACCTCCTTCATACAAGGAAAGGAAAAAGACAGGATAGAGAGAAAGTACATCCATGCCCGAACCGGGATTCGAACCCAGGAACTCCTTATCCGCAGTCAGGCACGCTGACCACTACACAAGTACTGGCAATATCTGAAGTAGCGACTCCAATCTGTGCGGTATGTTCTTACGGTAATCCCTATGGCCTGGCTGTAAGACATCACTCTTCGGTCCTTAATATCACGGGTTCAATCCCAGCCATTGTGGACAATGGTAGACATGGCACTGTTGCCTTCTACATACACATTTGGGGGAAGGATGAATGCTTGGAAATTTTCTGGGTTTCCTAAGTTTCGACGCTCGAATACGGCTGTATGAGAAGTTCATCCTGAAGGCAATTGATGAAGGGGTTGAGGAAAGGCCTTACAACGGCCTTCGACCGCCTGACTGCCCACTCCGCAGTGTCAAAATATGAGAATGGTTTGCTGCTCTAGTGGTTTACGGGGTGGCTGAAATAAATCTAAGGGATTGAGGTCCTGAAAGAGTCGAGAAAGAGCAGTTATCGCCACTCGTCTAATCAACCGCGTCCAATCAGACAATCTGTTGCCGAATCATTTTATAACTTTTAACAATCTCAAAATTCGATGTTTATTCGCCGTTTTAATCTCCGATCGATAAATGTGGATTTCTTCTAATCAACTACCTAATTTTCCCGCCATCAAACATGGTGCACTATTTTTATGTGATTTAATCTCATCATTATTGATCTTTATTTACAATTTGGTATCATATATATATATATATATATATATATATATATATATATATATATATATATATATATATATATATATATATATATACATATATACATACATACATATATATATATATATATATATATATATATATATATATATATATACATATACATATATATATATATATATATATATATATATATATATATATATATATATATATATATATATATATATATATATATATATATATATATATATATATATATATATATATGTATGTATGTATTAACATTTACAATTATTTCGCCACTATCTTAATGAAACTGAGTCACATAATTTTTCAAGCTAATGAATGTCTGTCTTTTTCTCAAGACGTGACGTACTAACATCGCTTTGAGTAAAAATTGTGTCGTATACCATTACTGCTTTTTTCTGCCAAAAAGTGTTTACTTAGCTGTTGCTTCCATATGTGGCAGTGCAGAAGAAGAAATCAGCTTGCTTTTTTTCACCTGTTGACTAAATTTTATGCCCGGATTCCACGAACGATGTCGTTATATCCGTTAAACGACCACTTTGTTGACAATTTGGATTCTAAGGAAAGAATTTAAACGTTTTTCTTTGATTCTTGATGTAATAACATTTTCTTTTTCCAACTCAGTCAATGTTTAAAACTTTAGAAACTTATTATTTCTAACAACCTTCATGAAATAATCTCTAAAAAAGATTACCAGTTATTTTTCATACACGAACCATTTCGGTACCCTTATGCCCCTTCATTTGGATGTACCTTTAGATTCCCTTCCAGACACTGCTGATAACATCACTGCTATGTGAATCATACACTTATTGACCTTGCAGTAGGCTCGCGGACTTTCATGTAAAAGGTTCCAAGTTCGATTCCAGCTGTCATTGGATAATAAATGACAGTGGTTACTGCTTCTATGTGTACATTTGCTGTAAAGGGACCTGATTAGTTTTCATTATCTCCTGCCTAGTGACACTTGAAGGCGACCTAAGTGCGTCAAAATCCATGAATTCATGAAGGCTGAATGTTATAAGAAATTATACAGTAATTTTCCTCTGTTGAGTTGTGCATTATGAAGAGACCAAATACAGTGCCTCGTGGTCCAACGAGTAAAAAAGAGAGCTCCATTGGCTCAGTAGCTTCACGCCGCTTCCCGTAAGCTCAGCAGAGTGAAGCATCATTTGCCGCGGGCAGTGGTTGGGAGGGTGACCACGGTGTACTCTCCTTCACTGGGTAGCTGGAACTCCGTGGGTCGGGGACGTGCCCACGTTAATTTGTGACGTCCAAAGTCCTTCCCCCTGGTGTGGCGTGGATGTGGAGTGGAGTGTGCCAGCTCAGGTGTGGCGTCGTCACCTGACCGTGGTTCAAAATTACGTGCGAGGCACCATAAAAAGAACAAAGTCGTACTTTCACCTTCGTGGTGCTCTGATCCAAGCGAAAGACGCTCCCTATTGACTTAATCCGCACTGCTAAAGGCAAAAGCGAGCTTGGCTTGTCCAAGTGTCATAAGAAAACAACAACAACAAAAGTCTTAATAACATTTACTGTTATTGCGATTAATAATTATTAAAGTGATTAAATTTACTTGAAAATATAATTATAATATTAAAAATTCATTAATGTTATCCAATAATACTTTTATTTCATTTTTTATTATTAATCAAAATTAATTTGTTTATTAAAATGCTTATGGCTTTACAGAATGGCACACATATATATTATGTGTGTTTGCAATTTTTATTTGCCACTAACGAAATCATATTGGAAGGTTAATGTGACATTTGCTCGGGAATATATATCATACATATCAATATAATATTTTACGTCTAATGATATTTTTCTTCTGTACATACACAACGAGTTTAATCGTATCCGTATTCACCCGCTTCCTCACACCATGCCTTAATAATTTCCAAAATTAGGTCTAAAATAAAGAGAAAAAAATGTTATTAATTATAAAGAGGACAAAGTGGTTGTTTCTTTCTTTCCATTTGAGATCAGATAACGACACTTTATTGCAATTCTCATTGGTTTAAAATATCCATGACGTCAGACAACATTTCATCTACGTGTTATGGTGTATTGAGACGGCATCGTAAATCCAACTTGTGGACAAATTCACTGCCTGCCTTCAAACCGTATTCTTCGAGCGTCAGCAAACAAGGAGAAGTTCACGGTTGAAAATCTGAGTGTCGTCAGTGATGAGGAAAAGAGTCCCTTCAAGATTTTTACAGTAATAATGTAATTGCTTAGTTACGTAAGTATTCTTTAAATATAATTTTTTCTCCATTCGTGTAAAAGTTTTCAAAATGATGAAAATTATCTGTTGTTCTAAATAATTAGTTTTTAAATCCTTAACGATATTGCTTTCAAAATGGAACACGTTGAAAATAGAATGGTAGGAAAAGCAAAATGAAAGAGACAAGACAAAACATCTATTTTAGGGTTAGTTTAAATTTTTATTTTTATATTCTGTTTTCCAAAGATTAATAATGATTTATTCAGTTTTCTTTTTGTTGATTAAAATATCATTAATCTCATTTGTGTTCTTCTCATAACTTATTTTTTTTCAGTCAGCTTTTTTGGTCTATTTCAAAATAGCATGCATTATAAAAACAAGTCAAGATATTATTGATTGCATTTCTTATGATTTCTGCGGATTATTTCTGTGAAAATTCCGAGCGACAGACAAAATCTAAAGTTGTTTTAAGTTATTATTATCTTAAACACATTCAAATTGTAATAAACAGAAAACAATTTATTACTATCCATTTGGATTCTTATCGCTAATCAGGAAGAACATCATCGGAAAAATTTTACTTAAATAGCCAAGAGATTCATATGAAGAGGCCATTTTTTTAACGCGATTAACATTTTGCAAGATTAATTCCACTGGGCAATATTTTGTTAACAGAGTAACATTTTGCAAAATTAATAAATTATTTCACCATGAATCGTAAAATGATAAATATTTGGCGATCCTCTTGACACTTCCACGTTTTCCGCCAAATACTAGAAACATGGCGATATCTGAATCAGATATCTTTAACAGAAATGTATCCTTATTTGCATAAACCAACAATTGCATGAAGTTAATCTGTGTAAAAGCGGCGTCATTAGATACAAATCGTCCCTTCATCATCAATAATTGGCACGAATTAATTCAGTTGTGTCGTGTGAGATGCCCCATTCGCAGAATCGATTGTTCGATCTCGCTTCAGGGCCTCGTTCTGCTGTGGATGGCGTGATGAGTCTCAGTTTCGTCGCCAGAACGGGAAATTCAAATAAATATTTAACGTGTATACCTAATAAAGGCTTTATTTGCGAATCGAAAGCAAACTTTAACAGGCGACTACAAGCACGAGACGCGGCTATCGCGTGCTCAAACAATTTCAGTTTCAAGAAGAAGGAAAAAAACGCTTGTGTGTTGACCGCGAAACACGTGTTTTTGCGATCATCGCAACATTTACATACGCGCCCGCCTTTTATTTTTTGAACGGGTGATAATCGTCATCTGCTTCGTTTTTCACTTTTATTCTTTGGCAATTGATAACTGCTTTTGTTGTGGTCGCTGCGTTTCTAGGGCGACTGGCGAAACATTTGAAGTGCTGCTGATCCGGACTTAAAAATTGTTTTTTTTTTTTTTTTTTTGTCTCGTGTGCGAAGTGACACGTGAACCGGAGAGATTGGAAAGCAACGTCGGAAAGGACTTCGAGGGCTCAGAACAGGCTTTAAAATACTCGACACCTTCGACGAAATTGATAGCGGCTCTTTTTTGTACAACTCATGAACTAGGTTCTTGGAGCATGAGATGCCTGAGTTCGTTTCCACAGCCACTGTCAGGCAGTGGGAGATGGATGTTGCGCCTCCCTCATGCATATCTGCAGGAGTGAAGGCTGAGAATTTCCTGAAAAATTTTCCTTGCGACCAAAATTGGAATTGGTAAAAAACTAGGACCATTTGTGTCATTTATTAGGAAAGTAGGGTATTAAGTATCCTAAAGTAGAAATGAACTCAGCTCGGACTTCACAAAATCGAAACGTTAATTTTTCTTCTGCCCGAACTCAGTTCGGGCATCGCAAATACTGCACGCAGTAATTGCCCGAACTGAGTTCGGGAGACACTGGCAAGGGGTTAAAATACTGATGGAAGGTAAACCGCGATCGCATGTGGGGGGGTAAGGTTCCGCTCTCTATCTGAAAGGTTGCTTGTACGAATCTTGATCCAACCTAAAACGGCTTTATTAAGGAAATGTATGCCCTTTCGCATGATACACTGTTTTCAGGGCTCCCAGGTACAGTGATCCCAGGTACCGATCGAGTTACTAGACCACGGTTTACAGTGATTTATTCAATGTGGCAGCTGGTTTGGTTTGTTTGTCGCTCAACGGTCATTTTTTGCACACGAGGGCTAATTAGACCGGGACCTACGGTTTAAAGTGGATTCCGAACCACTACAAACATCCATGCCCATGGTGGGATTCCAACCCACGAACTGTTGAACCGAAGGCAAGAGCGCTAACCATTCGGCTACCAGATCGGCTTGGCAGCATTTGATGTGTCTATAAATAAGCACTATGCATCGACAGTTTCCAATATTTCACTGGAAAGCATTAAATCTGTATATCAAGCTTAAAATATTAGTCAGAATGTTTACAACTCATTAAAAATTTGCAAAAAGCGGTTTAAAATACTACATATTTGTAAAATATGTGGAATAATTTTGCAGAAAATAAATAAAACACACAATTAAGAATGATAATAAACGCAATACGTGTTACGAAGAAAAAAGAAAAAAATGTAGTTAATTAAAAAATATATAATATCTCGGGAAAATAGATAAGACATTAAGAGTAAGACTAAAAAATAATTACTTGATAATCGAGTAAAAAAGATTGAGGTATCAAAATATGACTTGCAGCTTACATAGAAACACATATCTTGGCTGAGTCCGGTGAACAGCCGGGAGTGTTTTTCGAAACAACTTGCGGAACGATGAGAGAGAAAAGCTACCGTCCCAACGACTACTCTCGCTTGAAGCAGAGGCTGAACAGAAACTGAAGAAAAATTTTTCTCTTGGTGGTTCTTATAAGTGGATTTCAGTCGACAGGCGCGCCAAGCAAGCAGCCGAATAGTTGCAGTTTTGGCCTTCGATTCAACAGTTTGTCGGTTCGATTCCTATCTCAAATTTGAATGCTTATAATGCTTCAGAATGTTTTTT
The DNA here is from genome assembly GCA_037975125.1 of Latrodectus hesperus. NCBI lineage: Eukaryota > Metazoa > Arthropoda > Arachnida > Araneae > Theridiidae > Latrodectus > Latrodectus hesperus. The sequence goes on from CM075850.1 coordinate 58,561,502, forward strand.
AAACTATAAGATTCGGCGTACTGAATTCGCGTGCGATAAAAATGACCGTTGAGAGACACATTCAACCAACGACCTTTAGCGTGCTAGTTTTCAAATTTATAATTAGATGTCGGCCCTGCCACTAGGTTGGCCACCGACGTCGTGCAGTGTGTACACGACTAGAAACCAGCTGTGCTGTGCTATTCGAATAGGCAGGCAAATCATTTCAAACTTCAAATCTATGATTAAAAAGTTCCACCATTGACTAGAGGCATTCCACTGGTTTAATCCCAGCCTCTGCTGAACAATGGAAGTTCGCTTCTGCTCGCTGCATGCACGTTTGTAAGAATAGATGTTTGGAAGTTTTCGTGGTTTCCTTCTTTGCCGCAAGTGAATACGCCCACTGCTTACGAAAATCCTTTTGGAAATTAAAGTTTGCGCTGGATGCTAAAAATGCTTACAACGTCGATGGTTAATTCATTTTCCAAGACTTTTCAATCCTGATTCTAGTGTCACCATCATGTCTTGCTTAAAATGCGGCGGAATGAACTTTTTAAATTTTCTTATTCTTCATTCCCATGCGAATAGAAGTGTCGAAGAATTAGAATGTCTGATTCACTTCTTTCTTAAATAAGGACTTCATATATTAAAAGCTTTGCATTTTTACGTATCAAATTCGCGGATCACTTACATGTCACAAATTCAAGCATTTGCAAATTCATGCAATTTAATTAGCAGAACGCATATTTTGATCCATTATTTAGTTATAACAGTAGGTTTGTGGGGTGGCCGCTTTCCTTTTCGGAACTCATCTAACCGCCTTATCATATCGAGCTAACATGGCGAGATTTGTACACCGAATGTGTACAAACTTTTATTTTAGCTTTTTGATTAATATTTGGCTATTTTTGTTCCACAAACTTTCCCAATAGCCTGGTAAGTTACTGGAATTATTCGCATTATGGGAAGCTCGAATCGAGCGTTGTTTCCGGTTTTTTCATTGAACGCGGCTGGGTAAACTTGACTGGCTCGTGGTCACAATGCCTTCAAAGTGAAATAATACCCTTGGGGTGGCACGGGGGATCTTCGAAGTGACGAAGACTCCCATCCAGCAGCCTCCTCCTGAGTGATCGCTGGGCTAGGAAAGCATGTCGGCACACACGCATTTTTAGAACGACTGTCTTTTGTGGCTTTAGGTAATGAACCTGCTTCTTTCGGTACAGAAGAGCGAAATTCTTCTCTAAGTAGCACTACTATACCAATTTCATGCATTCTTTAATATTAAGTTATGAATTAAAAATGTCACCAAAGAACAAAATATTTAAATAGGCAAATGTTGTTAGTGATTTAACCCTTTAACCGCATTCGACGTATCAGAACGTAATGCATTAATTTGCACATGACGTTCTGATATGTCGTTGAAAATGAGACAGTATTTAACATGTTCATTCTTGTTTATTTCAAAGTAACAATGATATTAATTGTTATTTCATAGTAACTTGTAACTTGTTATTTCTAAGTAACTTGTTATTTCAAAGTAACGATGATAGTGAGATAAAACCAAGATGCAAAAGACGTACAAGATACTTATCAAGCAGTGATAGTGAATCTTCTCCTGAGAAATGAGATCAATGGATTTGGGAAGAAAAAGACAATGTACCTAATGTAAAACGGTTTCGTGAAGTGCCTGGAATAAATCCTTTGAATCTGCGAAGGCTAGGTGCTAATCCTAAACCTTTGGATGTTTCGAATAAAGTCCTAAATGAAAATTTTTGGAATAACATAGTGGAAGAGACAAATAGATATGCCAGACAAGTGATAGAAAAAGGTTTTGGAAAAAAAGAAACAAAAGGTGGGAGCCAATAAATTCTAATAATTGCATAAAATATGCTGCTCTTACAAATTACTCTACCCAAATGTGCTCCAAATGCAAAAAATTATTCGAATAAATGTGCATCCAAAGGGTTAATAATTTTTGGCTGAATAATGTGTTTTTAGTAAAAGTTAATTTCTGTGAAGGCTGGCATTCAACAACAAGTTACGAATGAAAAAATGATTAATAACAAATATTTAGTAGAAATTTTATGTTCATATTTTAATGGGATATAAATTTATTTAAAAATCAAGCAAGCTATTACATGCTCCTTGAGGATTATTAGCCCTGTCCTATGATTCCAATGAACCTTCTGGACATTTTTAATGTATATTTTTAGATAGTTTAATTCTTCCATTCAAAATTTTACGAGGGCTTCACTTAGCTGCTATATCGACACAAAATATTGCGATTCCTTCATAAAAAAATCTAAAAGTTATGAAAACGCAATAGTTTATATTGCCTGAAATTCGAAGTAAAACGGAAAAACATTTTGCCTAAATTGGTAAATTGGGCTATTTTGAGGTAAATTACGTAAAAAAATAAAAATGTAAGGCCTCCCTATAAATGGATAAACAAACTATTCTCCAGTACTAGAAGCATAACTACGGAATATCAGTAAAATATTTCCTTCAACACCAATGCAATTTTTCTTTCCCATTTTAGATATAAGCAATTTTTAGATAAAGATGAAAATTTCAGTGCAATGAAGTTAGCAAAATTGTACTCAAACAAAATAAGATGATGATTTCGTATGGAAAACTTTGCACTTTCAGCAAAAAATAGTGTTGGCTTTCCCAACAATATCAAAATACTCATTATCATTACTAAAATATTTACCTGCTTATTATTTTGATGTTAAAATAATCACAATTCTGTAACTAAAGGAGATAACTCGTATTATTAACAATTTTTGCTAGGACTTACTGTTCCTTTGGGGTTGGAAGTCCCTACCGATGTTGAACAATGGGAAATGAGAATTGTGTTCGTCTTTTTTGCAATCATATTTATGAGTGCGTGGGAGTTTGAGTAATTTTTTCCTTGAAAAATATTACTACTGGCCACTACCTATAAAAAGTCTAAAAAAAATAGTTTAGGTTTCTCAGGTTGCCCACTACACGGATAATTTTTTCTAATTATTATTTCATAATAATTAGAGAGATACATAAATAATTATATTTTTATTAAATTATTATTAACTTTGATGATAAATTATATTCAATAACAATACAAAGCAGAAGCATTCCTTGATGAGTAGAAATAAGTTTTATTCTTTGTCATTTCACTTCCTTTCTCTTATCAGAGAAGGGGAGTAGAGGAGCGGGGGGGAGTGATTCCCGGACTCCGCTGTCGTTCGGGAACAGGTGAAGCTGATTACGAAAGCAGCTGTGCACAGTAATTGACGCACGCTGTTTAATTGAATCTTCACGCACAGCCTGGAAGACACCTCAATTCAAGGGATATGCTCGCTGCCGACAGTTACTCCGATCTGACCAATGAGCGCTCGTTTCTGGCGGATTAAGGGCTGCTTGCAACGGATTTTCGCTGTGGGATTTCATTGAATAATGCAATAATTAATTATCATTCATCTAGAATGTACTATAATATTATAACGCAATAATATTACACACATGAATCTAAGACATTGTGTAGATCAGGGAACCACAGATGCAAAAACACATGGAATGTAGCGGATAAAGAAAGAAGAAACAATTGTACTCTGATACCAGCAAAATCTTAATCTCCATTATGCATCCTTTAATGAATAGAGGTTCATTTCAAACGGATTTTTAAACGGATTCAAACGGATTATGAAACATTGGCTACAGAAATAAAACGTGCACTTTTTCTCATAGCTATTCATAAACACTTAAAAACAAATGAAATTATTAATCATGTGTTCTGTTTTTAATACAATATATTATTGCCTTTTTATGGGTATGCCAAACATCTCTCGAGTGGTAAGTCTTGGAGTTATTATCCAACTGAAAAGCGAGTGCTCTTCTCTTTGGTTCTAATGGGTTCGATTCTATGTCAATCTGAGTGGATTGAGAGTTTTCCGTTTTTACTCCTTGCGACGCATGATGATGGCCCATTGCACGCACAAAATCAACCCTGCAAGCGCATTCTGAAATCTTGCAGTGTATTTGAGATGTCAAATCGTCCACAGAGGATTGTCAAAAGTTATTATGCTCTTGTTGTTGTTGTTTTCCTATGACACTTAGACAAGCCAAGTTCGCTTTTGCCAGTGGGAATTAAGTCAATAGGGAGCGTCTTTCGTTTTGGATCAGAGCACCACGAAGGTGAAAGTACGACTTTGCTCTTTTTAAGGTGTCTCTTAATTTTGAACCATGGTGACGAGGCCACACCTAAGCTGGCACCCTCCTCTCCACATCCACGCCACACCAGCGGAAGGACAGCTTTGGACGTCACAGATGAACGTGGACACGTCCCCAACCCACGGAGCTCCAGCAACCCAGTGAAGGAGAGTACACCATGGTCACCCTCCCAACCACTGCCCGCGGCAGATGATGCTTCACTTTGCTGAGCTTACGGGAAGCGGCGTGAAGCTACTGAGCCACTGGAGATCTATTACGCTCTTAAATGAATTATAAGAATTGTATTAGGTCTACCGGAAAGTTCTATCCATTTTTGGAATAAAACAAAGTGAAAATGTTTCGTAAGATCAATACACTTTATTAAATAATATAATTACCATTATATTATTAATGACTTCTTGCCAGCGTAACAGCAATTTGTGCACCCAATTTTTGAAAACTCTTTCATTTCCTCATGCAAAAAACGGAAACAGCGCTTTATTGATATCTTTTTCATTTTTGAATTTTTTACCCTTCAAAAAAATTCTGAAAGGACTAAGACAATTGATAGTTCGAGGGTGATAAGTCCGAGGAATATGGTGTTTGTGGCGAAATTTCCTGACTAGTTCTGAAATTTTTTGCCGAACTCTTTTCTTAGCCACTTTCTTGGAACATTCCCTGCTTCTCTTTTCTTGGATTTCTCCCTTTAAGTTATCTAGTTGCTGACAATACTTTTCCGAGTTGAGCTTTTCGTTCAAACACTCATAATGTATTGGTCATCAAATGTCCCACCATATAAGCAATTTTCTCTTATGCAGAGTCGAGTTTGGTTTAGAGATTTAAAGGCTAGGTTTCCTCCTTTTCCTTATGATGTTTTCGCAGGTAATCTATTTTTCCTCCCAGTTATCATCTGGTTCAAGAAGGGTATATGATGATCATTAAAATTCTTCTGACTTAATTCATGTAGCATCCATTTTGAATAATTCCACGCGAATCCTATCTCCCAAATATGGTTCAAAATAGTTTTTTTTCTGAGGTGAATTAATCTTTCGGCGATCTCCGATATTGTCAGAAAAAAATCTTGCTCTAATATGGTTTTAACAACATTATCATCGTTCAACAGACAGAGTTTTCTGGTAGACCTGATATTTATTATGCCGAATGATCATAAGCCAATCTTATTACAGATTTTGGTATAGAAATACAGGGTGATCTTTTTTAAAGTGACAGTGTTTGGAGACTCCTGTAGCATGATCCAATTGTCGAGACGACACCAAACTTGGTATTTAGACTAATTAAGATATGGGAAAAAAGATTCCGTAAAACATATTTAGTTCCAAAAATTGTCACTAGGGCATTTTGTGGTGCTGCTGCAGTTTACAATAACGATAATCAGCATGAAACACAGGTATCAAAGCAAAATACAAATGATGAGCGATGGCAGTGCCAATAATGGGGGCTATAAAAGCAAGTATAGTAGGCAGCTCCGACAAATAATCTCAACTGAAGTAAACGAGCTCCAGTGGCCGGAACGTGCGATTATGTGGGTGGAGTATGAAATTTGTCTATTCTTAACGGTAACATAACAAAGACAGAGCGGAATATTCCTTGGGATATGTACGGCTGTGGAGAACGTTGTGCACAGAATGCATGGTGTTATTTCTGAGAACGATGCTCACATTGAATGTGGTCTAAATCCTCACCGAGGAAGTTAAAGTTGTAAATAAACACTAATAATTTAAGAGTGTGATTGTATGTGTTAGTATTTTCCTTTTCTCACATTTTATACATTGTAAAGCGCCACAAAATGCCCTAGCGATTTTTGGAACTAAAATTTTTTTACGGAATTTTTTCCCCATGTTTTGGTTATTCTAAATACCAAGCTTGGCGTTGTTTCGGCTATTAGATCGTGCTACAGGGTGCTCCAAACACTGTGACTTTAAAAAAGATCACCCTGTGTATGTTCCAAATCAAAGTTCCACAACAGAAGGAAAATTGTAATGAGTGATCTTCATTTTTCCTTCATATATTAAAAGAAATAAATGTTTTATCAGTTGCTTTTTTTAGCATATTTTACACTCAATTGAGATGAGTCTAAATTGCTGTTTTTATTTCTGGTTATTTCTGTTATTTCTACGGTGTATACGGTGTTATTTCTGATAACGGTGCTCACATGGAATGTGGTCTAATTCCTCACCGGGGAAGTTAATGTAATAAATAAACATTAATAATTTAACTGTAGAATTGTATGCTTTAGTACTTTTCTTTTCTCACATTTTATACATTGTAAAGCGCCACAAAATGACCTAGTGGTGATTTTTGAAACTAAAATTGCTTTTTACGGAATCCTTTTTCCCATGTCTTGATTATACTAAATACCAAGTTTGATGCCATTTCGGCTACATTAGATCGCGCTAAAGGGCACTCAAAAAACACTGTCACTTTAAAAAAATCACCCTGTACTTGTTATTAAGTACAGTGTCCTAGGTTAGTACCAATCCACTATAACCTTTTATTATTTTTCGCATTCTTAGTCTATTTAGATAAATATCCATACACAAAGAGGAATCGAGTCGACGAGCTGTTGAACGGCAGCAGCTCGTGACCATTCAACAGATAGATGAGCATTATTCTTGATGAACAAAAGCTGTGTGATTTCATGGATGGATACTTATTTTATTATATTATTTTGGATTTTTCTTCGCCATTAGAACTGTGGAAAGAGGGTGCTATAGAAGAGCTGATCATGGTCTAGTCTTCCTCCCACTTCAGTAGCGCCATCTATAGATATGGTACCAATCAAAAATATGTCGGAGGAAAGTGAAAGAATCAAACTTTTCTAAGCGGAAGATCACGAATTCAACTCTAATCGTTTTAGAGCAATGGGGTGATGGGTATTGCGTTTCTGTCTGCTATGTGCATCTGATGGGGTGAATGCTTGTAAGTTTTCTAAGTTTCCTTCATTGCAACTCACGCGTAAGTAATATACGGAGCCAGTGTTAAACTGATTATAAAAAGTTTTGGCTCTTTAAGATGGTAACTCGTATGTCAAAAGTAGCATATTAAAAGAATGGGAAAGTAAAATATCAGGCAACAATAAATATAAATAAGACAAACAAAAGTTAATAAACAAGAAAATAAACCTAAATTTACATACCATTTTCATTTGATCAATTCATATTTCAGGGTTTTTATTTAACATAAATCAGTGCTTATTTGAAATTATTTGTCGTTACAAAAGACATTTTTGTTGAAAAAAGTAAAATAATAAATATTTTACTCAACAATATTTTTGTATTAAGAACGGCATAAAAATGACGTACATTGAAGAAAAAAATGTTTTCTATCATTTCGCACCATTATTTTTGCCACTACTCTGTTCTACACTTTAAAGAAAATTTTTTTTTTCTCTTGATCCTCCTTTAATTGAAGATAACAAAACAGTGAGTTTAAAAAGGCGTGTTTCGGTCGTAAGAAATACGCCCCAGAGATAATCAAGCTCACGAGATTTCAATAACTTTTTAATGACTGGGAAAAACTTTCCGAACGTATAAAGCTAAAAAAAAATCGTTTATAAATTAAAAAATCTAATGATGGAAATCCCCCACTAAAATATACTGGCATCAACAGAAGTATCCGACCTGTGCAATTGTATGCCACGCCCCTGATGACGTCATGAGGTGGGTGTTATCTAGAGTAAATGATCTGGTTCTCCTTTCATAAAGCGATTTAATTATACAAAGTTTCCCTCAAGTTGACGTTGACTTTACTTTTATCCTGAAAATGTGACAGATATTTTGAATAATTTATTTCGCTTATGTGGCAACAGTCTTCCCATGTTTGTCATCTACTGCACAAAATTTGCCAATATTCCCAGGATGGAGTATCCACTGTGGACTGGCGACACTCCACAGGAATTTGCGCGTGAGGGTAAATTAGTCAGGTATCTGCAATTTAAATTAGAATCCCAAACAGCATGGACATCTACTTTCTAGGTGGGAATCAAGCCCATGAGCTGTTGAACAGAAGGCTAAGGAGCTAAGCAATCGGCTTCATAATTTGTTCGAAGTGAGCGCCACTTCTGCGTCCTACAAAGAGTGGGTTTAGTGCCTGACCCAGCCTGAGACCGTAAGGAGAGGTGTGCCTGTCCAGTAGGGTCTAATTCCTTTCCGCTGGTGAAGGCAGGATATCAGTTACTTATGATGTCCGCATACAACAGTGGGTTTAGTGCCTGACCCAGCCTGAGACCGTGAGGAGATGTGTGCCTGTCCAGTAGGATCTAATTCCTTTCCGCTGGTGAAGGCAGGATATCAGTTACTTATGATGTCCGCATACAACAGTGGGTTTAGTGCCTGACCCAGTCTGAGACCGTGAGGAGAGGTGTGCCTGTCCAGTAGGGTCTAATTCCTTTCCGCTGGTGAAGGCAGGATATCAGTTACTTATGATGTCCGCATACAACAGTGGGTTTAGTGCCTGACCCAGCCTGAGACCGTGAGGAGAGGTGTGCCTGTCCAGTAGGGTCTAATTCCTTTCCGCTGGTGAAGGCAGGATATCAGTTACTTATGATGTCCGCATACAACAGTGGGTTTAGTGCCTGACCCAGCCTGAGACCGTGAGGAGAGGTGTGCCTGTCCAGTAGGGTCTAATTCCTTTCCGCTGGTGAAGGCAGGATATCAGTTACTTATGATGTCCGCTTAGGTATCAACCTAGTCGTTTAAAATTTCTGATAAAAACTTGCTGCGTTGAGCGGCTTCGATTCACAGAAATGGGCAGCGGAAAGCGTTTTACAATAAACCAATCCTAAGAGTAAAATAATTAAATATTATGCTGGAAAATAATATAGAAAGATTACTTCATGCATTAAAGCATTTTTAAAAATATTTGAAAGATGAATTTCTGAAATAATAATTCAGATGAAATCTCTAAATTGGCTCGTTTGATATTAAAACGCAGAACTTTGAAATGAGTGTGAAAAGAAATTCTAGCCAGCACTTTGTATGGTTGACGAATTAGAAAAATTATGTCAGTAATCCCCCTATAGTCACGGTACTCTCACGACGCGTCTTCATGTGTCCCTAGTATAAAATGCATTCCCCCCTCCACATAATGTACCCCCCAAGTTGTATTTCTGTCCTGCGAACTGCATAATCGATCTGCAAACCTTTATGGACAGGCACGTGAAAATGATTTTTCAAGAATTTCGCGAGGAGCGCCGTGTCATTGCCGACACTGACGCCCCCTCGAACCTGCAACAACTTTTCATTTACCTCACTTCTATCTCCCTAAAAATAAATGTCTCATTCTGAGGTCATTTTTAAGAAATGAGTTTCTCGCTAACATTGTGTATAAAAGAGAAAAAATGTATATGGTGTAAGTAATAGGGTGCGATATGCATACATATGTGTGTACATACACTGTTATGCACGTGAAAATGTTGACATAATTTTTTTATTGGGGAATACGCCCGTATACCATTATAAGAACAAGTGCCGGCCCCAAATCTGTATTCACTTTTTTGTTTACCCGCAAACTGTTATTTTTTGCACAAGGAGTCTAAATTTCCCCTGAGCAATAGTTCAGTGTGGATTCTGAACCACAATAAGCAAGTGCTAAGGTGGGAATCGAACCCTCGAGTTCCTAAACCGAAGGCAGGAACTCTCGCTGCGAACAGAAAGACTAAAGGAAGGGTTTTTCTGTTAACATTGTATGTACAACATAAGTGTGGCACATAGCATTCTTACAGAGATACGCATTCCTGGTTGCGTCACACTTTGCACATTTATATGTGCTTGTATGCTTTGTCTCGATACATCTATTGATCCTATGTGACAAGTTGAAAATAGAATTTCATAAATTAACCATCCCTTCTAGATTAGTTTGCTGCTCCCGAGTCGAGCTGATGGGTGGGTGTTCTGACTTTCGATTCCATAGTTCGCGGGTTCGAATGCCGCTTCTGGCTTCGACGGTTGCAAGATTTCGACAGGTACATTGAAGCTACAGGTTCCGATCTCACGTGAGCAATCTTGTGCAAACGCCACCTTTTGCTGCTTCCCCAGAGAAGGCTTCCCTTTGAAAAGAGGCTTGAGAAGTAACTTTCCTGTAGGTGTACGGTGTGAGCATAGATCAGAACTGTACACAACACTGTATACGAGATCCTATGATACTGTGTTGCAGACTCAATGTGCTGCGCCTGCCTATAAGGGTGTGTCGACACCTACGCACGGTTCCCGAATATTTAAACAAAATTACAAAAAGCTCATATAAAAAGTCCTCATTTTGATTTACCGGAATAAAGTTTCGTGTTTTCACTTTTTTATTTTTATCATGCATTTCAAAATTTTAAATATTATGGCAGTAACTTTTGCGTTTCGATTCTTTTGAAATATATTGTTAAATATTAATGATACGTCGATATTTAAAAGGGAGGCCCTATAATGAATTATTCATTTTTCTAAATTATTGATTAGTTATAGTATTAATAATTTAGATAGATAAAAATATTAATAAATAATTATTTTTTTATCTTTTTTTTAGCGAAAGGAAGTTAGTTAGAAAATTACCAGTCTAAAAAATAGATTAATTCCTTTTTGAGACATCTTTACAGAAAAACATGCACAAACATTGTTATGTATAACTTTTGAAAAAAAAAAAATAAATAAATAAATAAATAAAAATAAAAAAAGGAAACTACTTTTTATTTGAAATTGGTGTTAATTTTTTTCGCTTCATTTTTACTTTTTTTTTGAAAAATATTTCCTATCTAAAAAATTTGAGAAATGTGTTGCATAATATATTTGTGCATAATATAAGGGTGTTACCTGATATTACTAGAGAAAATGTATATTATGTACACACACACACACACACACACACACATATATATTTAAAATGCAAGGTTAGATATAGAACTCTGAAAAGAGCACAAGAATATATAAAAAAATATTTATGCTTAGCAATGCATTTAGCGCAAAAGCAGCTGGAATAGTATTACTAAGATATAGTTAATAATATTTTTTATAAAATACAATGAAAAATACAAAATGGAAAACAATACATTGAAAATACTAAATAGAAAACAATACATTGAAATTACTTTCAAGAATTTTCAAAGAAAAAATATCAAGGAAAATATCAAAGAAAGATAGAATAAAATGGAATGAACTACCAATATGGCCAGCTTCGTCAGGGGTGTTGACCACATTGGCACAAATTATGGCTTTTCTGCAATGGCCCAAGACATAGTCTTAAAGAAGCCAGTACATCCCAAAGCCATACCAAAAGTTCAAACCAAAATATCAAGCACAAGAATATAAAATAATTTAATCTAAAATATATAAGTCAAAATCCAATGTTGTTGAAATAAATTTAATTTATAACAATCATTCATTGTATTTTATAAAATATACTATTAACTATATATATATATATATATATATATATATATATATATATATATATATATATATATATGGGTATACTTGTGTATATCGCATTCAGTAATCAGTAATTATCGATCAATTAGCCCCCGTTTGGAGATACCTTTACAGTGAAAATATTAATGTATAGTATGATGTTGTCATAGGAATTTTATGGGAAAAACAGGCCTGTATCATCATAAAAATGGACGCTGCTCCAAATTAGACATAATTTCTCTGCTGCCGAAAACTATGCCTCTGCCCCCTCCCCCGTTCGAAGGCTTGAGAAATGACTTTTCGATTGGCATGAAGCTCACGAAACAGTGCGCGGAAAGAATTGCATTCCATTGATCACCGGGCCGAGCACATACCGATGGACGCAGAAGGGGTTAATAAGTAATGGGTCCCGGCGGAGCGGCATCTGGCGGGCGAGCGCGACCACGTGACCGCGCCAGCATCATAATGTCTGCCGCTCTGACAGGCCGAGGCAAAACCTGTAATTTGCCGCCGAACCATTCGAGTCTGCGAAATCTCATTATGCCGCTATCACAGAAGGGGCGTGTGGTAGCTGGGGGTGGAGCCTCTTCCAAAAATCGTCCGATTTTTTTTTATTAATATTATTTCTTATTTTATTTCTAACGCCGATTCCTCGGATTCCTGGGCCGCAATTACACATCGAGTGTTTTTTTTTATTTCGTTCCTATTGCCCGTGAGAGCGGTCGTAAAACGAGGATTGAGCTCTCGATTCATTCCGCGGTCGGCTCTTATTATGTTGATCCCCCGCCAAGGGCGTGTCCCCGTCGTCAAAAAAGGAATTATTGATAAAGCCGCAGTCGATTTCAAACCACAATCGTAAAAAAAAGTGCTCCTTTCTTGTCGGGATGTGTACTTCCATTTCGGGGATGCACCCTCGAGAGAGAGAAAAAATCGAATCAGGGTGAGTCATCTTCTCATTCGATAACACCACTTGTGCGAAAAGGTGCTTCCGTCAACTCAAGTAAAGTCCATATTTATACTTTAAACAATTTGGCAATACACCAAAAAACAAAATAAGTATTCAATATACACAGGGGGTTAGTCCATAAACGAGCACAAATACACACAAGCCAGTTCCTAAAACAAAAGCGAGTACTAATTATACACGCGCAGATAGATCAGAAAGCTGCGCAGATCCTCTGTAGAAAGCTGTATTGGCCGCATTAGATATGGATACGATCAAAAATGAATTATTCATAAGCCCCAGTCGATTCATTCACACTGCAAACCGTATGAAAAGATAAATAAATGAAATTCCTGTCTTCCACACTAGCTAAACTGGAGTTACGGGATGAGCAATCTGGCCTTCATTTCTCATGAATTCGAACCTCATAATGGTTCGAACCTCATAATGGTTCGAACTCATGAGAAATGATTCCATTAAAGATAGTTAAAGTGCCTATCTATAGGATGTCGCAAAGTTTTCACATTGCGACATCCTATAGATAGGCACTTTAACTGCGTCAGTTACCTCCCGTGGGCTCTTTTCATAGCCGTATACACGTGTCACCACAGAAGAAATCTGGGAATCTCTCAAACGCCCTCCATGATAAATGTCGATGGTAGGTTTTTAAAACTCACTTAAAATGGCGGCTCCGATTGAATAAGCCTTTGTTTGAACAATAGGACCTGAGAGGGACAAATGAACCAAAAACAAGCCTGAAAAATTAATTTACAGAAGGGACCATTCCTTTTATATAATAAAAAATATCTGGAAAGGCAGTACAAAATAGGGTGAAATTGTTAAATCGTTGATATTATTGAAATGAAATGCATCAATGTTCTGAAAAGAAGAATTATTTAAAAAAATCATTAACCTTTTGGATTTTCGAGATAACAGAACAGAAGGCTAAAGAACCTCTTTCTGTCTAGTTAAGGAGTATAAAAAATGTAAGAACGAGATGACATCAAGTTAGGTTATTGCGCTAGATCCTCGACCCTAAATGATGATCACTTTTGCCTTCGGTTCGGTGGTTTGATTTTCACTTCAGTCTTCAGCTATTCTTCTAACTCTGCAACAGAAATCAGCCCACTTTCCCGAGCCTTCATTTCCCGTGGAGTGGCAAGTTTTCAGACAGAGATAGAGAACAGGAGTCAATTACACCAGCACCACGAGATGAAGCTGAATAAGCTGAAAACAAATCGAAAGGGATGCGAACACCTGAAGATTCAGTTCAGTTTCGAAGCTATTATAGGTTGAAGTCAAGACTCCTTAAAATGCAGTTCTTATCAGGGATGCATGGGACAAAACGTACACACACATAAATGGCAGTAGCAATTCTTTTCCAAAAATAAAAATAGCAAATATTTTTTTAACTGTACTGTAGGAATACAACAAAATAGACAGTGGCGTATATGCAGAGGGTATTAACACATTTTTAGAACGATTTCGATTAATTTATTTATTTTATTACATTACATATATTCAGACTTGTATGCTTGATTCTTGAGATCCGCTTGTAAGTCTTCGTCGATAATAGGTCAAATAGCACAATGACAGATGTACAACCACCGAATGATAACGAAGAAAACACCCAGGGCCACGGTGGGAATCGAACCCACACTCCTACGCTCTCAAGCGATTAGCGGTGATGCTTTAGACCACTCAGCCACGAAGCGCCCTGCGATTTCGATTAAGAATTTTAAAAAAGTAAATGTATTAGAACAAAAATTTTTGGCAACAGACTATTATTAGAAGTGAGAAATATCGTCTGCTACTTTTAAATTTCTTCTTCTTTCAAAATGTAGGATGTAAACAAGCTGTGTATTGAGGGATATGTTTTTGCGCTTTCCGAAGAGAAATATTCTTATTCCAGGATTCAAAAACGTTGTGAAATGCATGGTATTAAAATTTCTAAGTGCAAAGTAAGCAACATTATTAATCGGACAGATAAAACCGTCAATCATTATTTCTACATGGAAAGAAGACTCCAAACGAATATAAGAAAAACGTACGTACTGTTTCAAATGTTTCTAAAATAAAATCGCTGGTAACAAGAGAAAATCCATCAACACGGAAATCAATTGCAAAGTCTTTAGATACATCTGTATCACAATAAATAAAATAATAAATCAAGATTTACAACTTAAAAAAGCTAAAAAGCATAATGTTTACCAGCTTTTGCCGAGACATGTGGCTCAACGCAAAACACTTTGCAGAATCCTGTATGAAAACCATTTAGCAGGAGATAAATGGAAATACATTGTGACTCTTGATGAAGCATAGGTTTACCTAAATGACTGCAATAAAAAAAGGTCTATTTACTATAGGAAACGAGGAGAAAAAAATATGTACAAACCTGGTTCCGTCAATGTAAAGAAAGTTTCAGCAAGGAGTTTATGATAGTCGCAGATTTCTTCTACAATGGGAAATTAAAAATAAAAAGAGTAGAAAAAAAGTTAAAATTAACTCATCATACTATCAGGAGAAGGTTTTACGTCTATTATTTACAGAAAAAATTCCACTTCTGTATCCCAAAGACTTCCAAAGAGTGAAACATCAGCAAGACAAAGCTACAAGTCATACTTCGAAAACTACCACTGCATTCCTTGAAAAAATGGAGACTAATACAGGTATTGCATATATACCTTTTCAACATATTCCTGTGAAGTCCCCTGGCGTTTCACCTATGGACTATTGTGCCTTTGGTCTGTTAAAAAGAGCTCTTTCTAAACGCAAACCCACCACGATGGATGGACTCTGGAAAGTAGTGGAAGAGGAATGGAAAGCAATACCCCTGGAAATTTTACGAAAAGCTCTTCTATCATGGAAATCACGATGCAGTCTTATAGTCCAGAAAAAAAGCTATCAGATCGAACATTTAAAAAAATAGTATTTACATTTTAAACATTAATTAAAATGCCCCAAAATCGTTCTAAAAATGTGTTGATACCCTCTGTATATATTTCTACTATTCCGTCAGCCGGTTCCCAGTTCATCTCCAGAGAGAAATTTGGTGCAAAAATTGAAGGAAGGTTTTATTTACAAGTTTTCTTTTCTTTTGCCGCAAGGGAATGCTTCAAAAATCTGTTCAATAGGAAAAGCGTTATTGTCACCGGAAAAAATTAATTGAACATTGAAGTATTTGATGGAAAAATAGATTCAATGACACACTTTGCATATCATATAATTTAAATAACTCGGTAGGTAGATGATGGCGTGCATTTTCGGAGCTCTGTATTCAGATGCTTGTTGCTCACATTGAAGAAAATATCTAGAGCTGATATAACGTTCATTAACTGACGTTGGTTAAGAGAAGTCTATCGAATTCTTTTAATTTATCAGTGAAGACCAAGAGACATAATCAGATGATTCGAATTAACAAAGTTTGTAATACAATACTGCTCAAGGATTTTAGACGTTACGAATTTCCCTTTTTATGTCATTACAATTAAAATCTTTTAGATAGTAGAAGAAAATCGCAGCAAGCAAGAATTTTATTTTCCGGATATGAAGATAAATCAAATACCCATAAGAATGATAATGCTCCTATTCCTAATTTTTTCCGTAATTGATTTCTCAGATGTTTGTATAAAGGATAGTCTAGGAAAATATGATCTATAGTTTTAGATTCACTGCATTGACAGCGATCTGTATTCCAGAGATTGAACTTAAATAAAACCGAATTGGTAGGAAAAGATCTTGTTCTAGCTCTGGCCAGCCATACATCGGATTTCGTCAATAGCCCATGATTTTTACGAATATAAGTGAGATGAGTGAAAGCTTTATCATATTTGCAATTTTCCCATTGATTGAATCTTTCCTTAAAGTAATATTTCTTGATGTGTTCCAAATCTTCAGGAGAAATGGAATGTACATCATATTGGCGCATAGTTGCTGCTTTCGCCAGTGAGTTAGCAAATTCATTGCTTGCAATCCCTGAATGTCCAGGGACCTATTCTAACTTTAGTAACAATTTAAGTAACTAGGTATTGAATGTACAATGTATTAAATGTTGGGATTAGGTTAAATGAAAATACTGTTAAGAAAGTATGTTTTTGGCTGTTTATTTCTGTCATCCGAAGTGGCTAAATATAGATAATAGCCTTCTAATTTTGAGCCACGTTCAAGTGAACGATGCCGACACCCGAGTTTTTGCATTGTTGGAAAAGATGACACTGAACACAGTGATGCAACGCTGTCATTGAGGCTATCCAAAGTGTAATGTGATGACATATTGTTTTGGAATTAGTTTTGTTTCTTGTCTATGGCTATCTAATCGAATAGTGGTTTTGGTTATCTTGATTGAAACATTTGTAAATGGCAAACTCTTTTTCTCATAATTTTCTTTTCGTGTTTTTCCCATATTCAGTGATACATGAAATCGTCATTCCTCGAATCAAAATACTTCCTTTATTTTTCGCTATGAGTTCAAATTTTGCTCAATGGAGCTACAGTTTAAAGTGAATATCGAGCTTTTACAAATATCCTAGCCAGAACCGGGATTTGAGCCGACGAACTGCTGCACCGAAAACCAAGTAACTGCCAAATCGGTACTCCATTTCGGTAGTGACATTTATCAGAGTTTAGCACGATGTCGTTCGGATTGAGTGCGAACTCTATTCACGATTTTTACACTCTTGTCTTAAAAACAGGAGATGACCAAAGCTGTGTTACTACATCGGAGATTAGTGTAGTAGTCGCGTATGAAAAGCAATGGCCTTCTTCTCTCGAAAAATAGTTCGATATTTCAACCAGTCGAACATCATCGTACCTTGCCAAATCTCTTGGGCGCTGCGGCAGAGGGCTCTCTCCACTTTTCTGAGTGGCCACTTGGGAAGCCTTGTCTTCCAGGGTAGTCAAACAACCCATTCGATTTTTCCGAAAAAGAGCAGGCTTCTTCGGCACATATTCTTAGGTGTCTAGGTATGTCTTATGACGACCTACTAGATTTACCTATGCTAATATATGAATTTTTGAGGATGAATAAACTCGTAGATCCTTTCTACTAGAAGCTGGACACGGCGATTAGTAACAAGAATACAGTTTAAGCACAATGAAAGTTCCATAGAACCTAAAATCCCTTGCCTGATATGATGTGGAACAAAAAATACCCTCTCGAGTGCTGACTTTGTCATTTGACTATTATTCAAATTGTCCTGATGCTCAGATGTGCTCAGTCGATTCGCCAGACATAAATGTACTCAATTAAATAGTTTCCGAAAAGTATTTCCTAGCCCTCAAATATGCCTCATCATGCCCAAGAAGTGAGACCATGCTGTTCAGGATGACAAGTCGCGGGTTCTTTTCCAACGGCTGGTGAACAACGAAAAATGGATATTGCTCGTCTGTCTGTTAGTGAGGGTACTTGGAAATTTTTGAATTTCTCTTCTCTTGAATATGGCCATAAAAAGTCCTTCAGGAAGACACTTCAAGCCATGAATATTGAAAAATGTCTTAGGCTGTATAGTACATGAATTTTTTCTGAAGCACATGCATATGCATTTTAAATATGAATGTATTTTTTAAAACTACATGAGTTCTGCAAAATTCTAATTATCAATGATGCTTCTAAAATTTCAATATTAAAAATTATCTTTTTAATAATACATAAATATCCATAAAATAGCATAATTCAATAATACCGGCAAAATTTTCCCAAACAAACCAAAATTGTAAATTTCCTCAAAACGATTGCCATTAAAAACCACTCATTAATCATAAATTCGGATGAACATATATTTTTTATAACACATTATCTTAATAGGAATGAATATTTTAAAATCTATTGTATCTTATGAAAAAATTTATACCAAAAATTTTGTTTTTCATTTTTTTCAAGTAAAATGATTAATTATAAATGTGTCATGATAGTTAATATTGCTAGCATTTTAAATTTGAAAATGCCTGAAATGTTTAAGCCCATTTTAAACAAAAACAGAGATGGTTGATTGTTTGGCTCATTTTTTGCACTCGAAGACCCATTCAACTGGTTGATCTGCTGTTTAAATTGGATTTCAAACGACAGCAAACGGCCGACCCCGAGGTGAGAATCGAATCCCTAAACTGTTGAACGGAAGACCAGAATGCCAGCTGCCATATTCCGCGACAACTTCACTAAAAAAATTTCTGGAGGACATACATGTAATTGAAATTCAAAATTCAAGCGCGCGAGTGAATCCTAACACAAAAATACTTTATTGTCAACAATTTTGTAAATCTGATTATTATCTACCACTTAATAACAGTTTAAGCAATTACTTTAAATACAAAATTTAATCATTAATACCATAAATGAATGATACAAGCATTCTTAAAGACAAGAAACACTGAGTTTTTTCTTAATATTTAGATATTATTAAAATGTTCCGATATTCTCTTATTTATATTTTAATCAAAAAATAATTATTTTTGTGAACACTATAGTTTCATTACACACACATTTTTTTATCAACAGTTCATTTATGAAATAATAAAATGATGAATATCTTCTTTACTATGATTCATCACAGCTTTGCGAACAAAGGTAAGAACTTTGAATTCAAAACAAGTCGCTCTTTTCCTGTTTAATATGTATTCGATAGTGATAGATGTTTTAGAGTATTGTGGACATCTATATCGAATTCCAAAATATCAAGATGAATTTTTTGCTTATAACTCAGAATACAAAACCTTGTCAAAATTAGAAAATATTTTATCATATTAATTATAATTTAATTATTTAAGCAGTTTAAAATTTTGTTCTCTACTTAAAAAGTATTTTCATGTATTTTGAAATGAATAATTAAATGGATTTTTAAAATCTTAGAAATATTAGATAATATTATTGTTTAATTTTGTGCAAGAAACAAGTATTAAAAGAATGTAAATGATCGAAGTATATTTTGCATTAAATTTTTATTTAATATAATTGATAGTTTAATTATTTGTCTGAAAAATACAAGTCAGAATATTATAAAAATTGCATAAAATTCATTGTGTATGGAGTATTATGAAGTTAAGCAAAATAACATTTAAATTTTTAAGAAAATCGTATTTCTAAGGTAACAAAATATAATAATTTATAAATACTGAATAGATTATGGAGAAGGAAATGCAAAAGGAAATAATGTACATATGAAAATATAATATATGATAGTATATAATATATAAAAAGAAAAAATCTATAATGAAAAAATATTTACATACTGGCTTCTGATTGATTAGTGCTCGGGTCTGTCATGGATTCGAATTTCATTTTGATCTTGGAGGCTTAATGGCACTTGAGAGATTTAAGCTATATATATTTGTCCAACTATTCTTCATTTTCTGAAAAGTGATCATAAAGGGTTAAACAAACCTAAATGTGTTTTGGGAAAACATCGCTAATAGCTTCGGTTAGGAAGAGTCTTAGGAGATATAAATTTAGAAGAGTGTATACAGTATGAGTCATTTAGTTCATATGATTCACTTAAAAAATAAGGCTATCACTTAGAAACTTAAAGCACATTTAGTATTTCAATAAGTATGAAGGTCATTGTAACATTTCTGAGATACACCGAAAATCTTAACATTACGTAAATTTCATGAATCATGGATTTTTATGAAAGTTCAAGGTAGTCTTCTTCACCCTCTACGCTCTTCTGCAGACGAGTTTCCAAAGATTAAACGACTCAAGCCATTCATTTCTTGCTAGCTTTTACAATTTCCTCCATCTCATCTTCCACATTATAACGACTTGCACGTAACGTCTCTTTCAGACGGCAAAAGAATCAGAAGTCTATATGCCAGGTGCATGTTTCATCATTCTAATTTGTTTTGTACTTTGTCATGGTAAAACAGGAGCAATTTAGTACTTAGTGATTAAAAAATTTCTCGAAGATGTGCAATAAGGAACCCGTTAGCTGTGATCATCTTCTTCCTCGATTTCTTCCGGAGTATAGGACTGGACAAACATGCCCAACTTGATGTCTTTGACCATTCTTATACTTTTAAACACACGGGAATACACTATGTTATTCATTATTATGTTTTTTCAACATTGTGGTTTCCGAGGTCTCGTTTTCAAAGACCCAATCTTTACTCTAGAGTTTTGCTTTCCGAGAATGTGTGTGTGCGTGGGAGGAACACAGAGATGTAAGTTGATTTCAGCCAAGTACTGATGTTGCCATTCTAAGAAACGTCAAATCAAACTGTTTCCATTCAGGAAGCAAAAACTGCGAGTTTGATTTAAGTACGAATGTAATCACGACATCTCAGTTTATGTACTAAAAAATGCTAACAATGTGTTTTTCTGTTTCTACTATCTACAGTTGATACTTTCATAAGTTTAACATGAGTAGCTGAGAAGTATTTTTTCTTTTATTTGAATTGAAATATTATAGTAATCGAGGTCATAAATTTAGTATCTATACAACTGGAACTAAAAAAATTTTTAACTATCGTTACAACAATCAGGTTTTACTCTTACCATTCTTAACAGCAGGATACAGCATTCACACAATTTTACTTTCAAAGTTGCAAAATTAAAAAAAATTAATACTGTGTAATTTGTAATCACAAAAGCTTCATTATATAAAAAATACTCGTCTTTCAGTTTTCTTATGTTAGTCAAATGATCAATTTAAATAGCACATATATACATATACATACATATATGTATATATATATATATACATATATCTATATATGTATATATATACATATATACATATATGTATATATATACATATATATATATATATATATATATATATATATATATATATATATATATATATATATATATATATATATATATATATATATATGTATGTATATATATACATATATGTATATATGTATATATATACATATATAGATATATGTATATATATATATATGTATATATATACATATATGTATATATGTATATATATACATATATAGATATATGTATATATATATATATACATATATACACAGAGAATTTTAACGAGAAGAAACTCTCAAAGAATGGAGAATTCGCAGGACACAAAAGATGAAATCCTTTTCATGGCTCGAATTCGTAAGAAAAGGATTTATTGACACTGGCTTCCGATTGGTGAGAGGGCCACAAAAGGCGGTGGGAAAGAAAGTGGCACAGCTTAATGATTTGGCAATCAAAAGTGGATCCGCGCACGACAATGACCACGTTTTCAGGCGAGCGCGTTCTTTTTATGCGATTATCACTGCAAAGCATCGGATTTGAGTTGTAAAGTGTGAAATGGCGGGTTAGTAGGGTAATTATCACGGCATCCGTTTTCTATTCAGCCTTTTTCTTTCGTGATATATTTTAGATGAAATGTATAAATTTCTTGAACGCTTCCCATTTATTTCTTGTGAATTGAACGCAGCCTTTTTTACGACTGCGTAGGTCCATTTTATTCCTGAAAACTCGCGGAAGCCGTCTTTCTTTCCCTGAGACCTTAATCGTAAATACGTGTTTCTGGTCCGAAGAATGCTTCCTCTACACTGTTGCAGCTCAACTCGTTTTAAAGCATAAAATACACTTCAGCAATAATTATGAAATCTGATCTTTTATATGCTTTTGGGATATATCACGTTATTATGACATCATAAGCATTAGTCTTTTGAATAGGATTATACCCAAGTAGGAAAATTAGTGATAGTTAAATGAAAACATTTTTTTGAATATTAAAAAATTGGGTGTTTGAAACTTAACACGTTCACCGTCATCTACTCATTAAACGGCACACTTTGATGGGAAAGTCCCCTGGTTCGAACTTGTGGAGCGTCGGGGGATGGATGTTCTGTTTCTGCTTGTTTTGGATGCTTGTGAAGTGGCCGCCTGCCCTCCATGAAAGACAAGGATGCGCTTCCTTTAGGCATGGAAACTGCCCCCATCACGCAATAGACCGAACATTCAAATACTTAGCATTAGCCTTAAGACAGTGGCTTATGACCAGGTGAAATTGTTTTACTTCTCAGCATAGACCTGCACATAATTTTGAAAGAACATATTCATAACAAAATCTACATGGTTTAATAAATCATAATGAGCTTAATCAATGAGAGTTTGTGTGTTTTTATGATACGTATCAATATTAAAATAAAAAACATATAGAAATTTAATAATAATTTATTGTAGATAGTGATCAAAAATTAATCTCAATAAAACATTATTTGGTCAACTGACTCGTTTTCTTTAATTTTTATACTCAAATGTTAAGGTAGAATTGCAGAATAATAAATTAGCGCAATGACTTTTAATTCAAGAGTTTGTTGGTTCAGTCCCTACCTCGAGCATGGATGATTGCTGTTTGATAAAGCGCTTTCATATGTAGGTCCAGAAAACATCCTCGCTTGCAAAAGATGATATGCTGTATGGAATTACATTTAATTATTATTCTCCTATGTTGTATCCATACAAAGTACTCTCCTATCTTGTATTTTAAATCCTTCATGAAAAAATTAAAGATGTCTTGTGAAGAAAAAAGTGAAAGAAAACAAGAGGAAAAAGAAATTCTCACAACACATTTCTATTGAAGGGAAAAAAGATTCGCCTTAAACAGCAAGTTGTAAAAGAATAATAATGGCTGAATGCGGTACGCAGCTTTAAAGGCTTTAAAATGTAAGTATTATCTTTTGAAAAAAAAATAAGAATATAAATGATTATCTAAAAACATATCTAAACTTTGAGAGCTTATACACTCGCAAGATGGAATTTTTTTCGAGCATAATTCGATCTTTTTATGAAACAAGTATTAAATACATAAAAAATATAAGCCGGATATTTATTCATTACTTTTTAATGGAATGTAATTCAATTGTAGTGAACATGATCGTTCCCGAGGTTTTTGTTGCCGTGATGTAAAACGTCCCCATCCAATTTCAATGACCCGTCCAATAGGAGGAGCTCAAGATAAGGAGGCTTTTCATTTTTGTGGGCAATAGCATGGATTCCCAAATATGTGCAAGATTTTTAGGACCAAAAATCCAAGCAGTTGATCTAAGCAGATGTGAATACCGTACTTATTGTCTAAGAAATGAATAGTGCGTTTCTCAACAAAATAATACTCCAAATCACGTACTTAACTTTATAAAATGTGTAATTCAAACGGTTATTCATCTCCTATTGTTCAACAGGGACTGGTATCAAACTCTTGACCAACCACTCTGAAGAGTGTGATCCGAAATTAGGACCACAGTGATTTCTTAACTTTTTCCTGTGTGACAATGCATAATGAATAGCGTAACAGCTAGAATCTGTTGTGAAGCTTGTTCTGGACATCCAGAATGGACGCTCTTGCCTTCGGTTCAACAGTTCGTGGGTTCGAATCCCACCTTAGGCACGGATGTTTGTAGTGGTTCAGAATCCACTTTAAACCGTAAGTCCCGGTCTAATTAGCCCTCGTGTGCAAAAAATGACCGTTGAGCGACAGGCAAACCAAACCAATCCATAATGGAATTTGTTTCATAAAAACTTTCGAAATAATCAAAGAAGTAATTAAGTACTTACTTCGTCAGATGTACCTACAAATATCATTTCAAAGCGATGAAGATTATAGAAACACTGCTCTATTAGTTGATCGAAGAATAATCCCTCGAGAAATATTTGATTAATCTGATACCACATCGAATAATTTTTGTCACACTCACAACAAAGGTATCGAAAGCAAATATCCGCAAAATTTATTTTACCATTGCATCTTTTATATTCTACAAATTCAAATAATTTGTAGTCTCATATATTTCAGCAAGATATTTTCTATTTAAAATAATTGTTAAACCTCGACATAATGTCAATATTTTGATATTTCAATTGATTTGTTTTCTTAATTGATTGTAATTTTTCTCCATGAAACAGTAACTTTACAATTAAATCTAAAATTATGTATTTGTTTCAATAGCTATCCACTAATAATGTAAAAAATTAGTTTATTTCTGGGTTCCTTGTTATTTTATACAAACTGAAAAGAGTTTCATATCTTTTTACAGAATTTTTAAAGGAAAGAACTGTTATTTTAACATACAGAAATTATATTTACAGTTAAAAATGTTACATTATCTGAAAAATTATCACAATAAAAAACTGTAACTTTTAAAAATTATCAATAACAAAAGAATCATTTTTGCAAATTTAAACAGTTTATGTATTGTAAAGTTTAATAGAAAATTCTTATGAAATCAAAAACCGAATCATTTAATTGTTAAATAAGGCAATAAAACATGTTAAAACTTGTTATATTTTTATAAGTTGAAAACTATTACTTTTAGGAAAATTAAAACAATTTAATTCATTATTTAAATATTAATAATTATTTTTGTATATTTCAATCCTACATTGAGATAAAATTAAAAGCATTTAATAACATAAAAAACTTCAATTTGATATCAGAAATGTGATATCTGTTTTTATTATTCTAATTGTAAAAGAACATCTTGCACGCCCGAAAAATAAACATTAAATATAACAATGAAAATAACTCGATATCATTTTAAGACCTGAAATAACATTTAATCTAATAAGATTCATTTGACTAGAAAATGTCTTTTGTTACTTAATATTTAATTATGGTTTAATTTTCTACGAAATCAAGACAAAATAAAGTCATTGAACATATTTATTACAATATCAAACATGAAATAAAAAGAGTACATATTAATAATTGAAAATTTCAACATGAAATAAAAATAGTAAAAAAAAAATATCTAGCATTTAACAATTTCATTCAAAATTTGATATTTTATTGACTAGTTTAAGGATTTTAATTTGTTATTTTTTTCCCCTCTCAATTGATTTTTTTGCCTTTATTTGGATTTATTCTAAAAATAGATCATTATTTCAACAAGTGAATGAGTTTTCAAACTTAAAATATACTTAATTATTTGTATCGCAAATGTCAATGCTTGAAAATATATTAAATACCTGGTTGGATTGAGTAGAATTTCGTAATTTTTAAATTTACGCAATTTAAAACCTTTATTTAAATACTCCACATAGGAAAACAGTAAAAAAGAAAAATGCAAGTAATTATTACTACAATAATACATTCAGATTATTTTATAGTATAAAGTTTTCACATTTTAACAGCCAAATGACAGATTTACAGAATGCAATTTTTTCTAAAAATATTAATAGAGAAAAAAATTCTCAAATCAAATCATAAGCATTTATGCTGTTTCTAAATCAATGCTCATCATCATATACTGCAAAATTAATTTCTGATTTATGTATGCATAACTCAGAAATTAATTTTGCAATTTGTCTCATCATTTACAAAAGTAATTAATAAATCAGGAAATTAATATATTAAAATGCTTATAAAAATATTGTGAAGATTAATTCCTTATATCTTAATTAAAAATGTTTATGAAAAATAAGCATTTGATCCGAGAAAGCGAAATAATATAAATGAAGTAGGAAATATTTTTTGTTTATACTTCTTGGTTAGCTTACCAGATATTCTTTCATATTACCATAAAATCCATTTCATTTGGAATGTGTAAAGAATAAATATTTAAAAATAAATAAAATTTGAAAAATATTGCATCAACTATACTTTAGTATCGGAAATTATAAAGAAATTGCTTCTTCAAAAAATAGTTTTTATTACATTTTGTTTGACTCAAAATAAATTATTATATTTAATCAAATGAGAACGAGTTAAGTGGGTACAATTTCTTTAATAAAACTACTTAAATTCCAATTTTAATGTTATTGTTTTGCTTTGAAAAAATTTAAAATATAATTTTAAATTTAATCAGATGCTTTTATCACGATAAAATAAAAGGTGTAAAAAGAAATGTAACCAGATTTGGTAAAATATTAATAAAATGCTGCTCACTTAAGGATTTCTTCAAATGCCAATTTTATATCATTACCAGCTATTTCGTATTTATGCTAATGTTTCAAAAATAATGAAAAAAATGTACACTCAGGATTATAGGCATAATGATATGAAGAGACTATTATCGGATAATCCTAACCAGATTCGAATGATAATCAGAAAGCGTAAGCTGTCGTTATTTTTACATCTGAATAGTAAAGGATTGAATATAGAATGTGCGCAGATTTTTATAATATATTTTTAAATTTACTAAAAGCAACATTTCTGATATTGGTTTTAAAATTTACATTCACTGAAATCGGAGTTAGTGCTAATTTTATATTTATAAAACATCTTTTTTAATAAATATATAGCATCTTGTTAAATTTGATAAATAAATTTATTAAACTTCAGTGAGGAGAGTGTACTTTCTTTCATCATTTGTACTTCTCTGTATTTGTTTTATATAACTGTTAATTGAGCAGGGTAGATTCTGTTTTGAGCAATTAATGTGTAATAAATTATTTTGCCAGAGATTGGTTCCCACTATTACTAATAAGTATTCTTTAAAAAAAATAATATTACATTTGAATAAACTCCAGTGTTGCACATGCTAATTTAGGACAGTGGATATTGAAAATGAAATACGGGTTGAGAGAGCATTGCTGCTGCGTAAAACCCTTTATCAGACGACTTCAGGAAACAATTTCAAAAATAATCAACAGAAAAATTAAATAAACATAAATCCGTCTTATACCAAATACAAACTCTTAAAAATTGTTCCTTTAATGAAATGAGTTCGATTTCTAAAATGCATTATTAAAAACACAGCTTAGAAAAATTCGAGCGAAAATTATTTGCTTATATTTCACAATGAAAATACACGTATAACACATTTATAAGAAACAAATCGGAACAGTCCTTTGATAAAGATTCTCTTGAAAATGTGTTATTTAATATATTGTCTTTTCTGACAATAAGGACGCTTTGATTATTTTAATTCTAATAAATATGTTACTGTATTATTGTTGAATTTCGGAATAATTCAGAAGGCTTTTTCTTAAAAAAAATGTATTAATAAATCAGGCGAATGAGTTATTTTACGCATGATTTTTGATAATAATAATTTGTTGAATTTAATAAGTTGTGATATAATTTCATCATGAGAGTACTAAAATGCTTACGGTATATCATTCAATCAGATCATTTTGATATAGTTTAAAATGTAAACCTCCTTTTTATGATGATTAACTTGGATTTAAACTTAAATTTTTTAAAAATTCAATTCAAATTTTTGCGCCAATATTTCGAAAAATTAAGAACACTTGACTAATGACTAATGCTACCGACAAATCAATGAATGTGTATAAACTGATCATTTACTCACTAAATTGATAGCTTTAATCAGACGCTATATTTTGAAAATTGCTTTCAATTTATATAAATCTGAATATTCACAAAACATATGATAAAAATGAACAAGTTTAGCAAAATTGTTAATATAACAAGTATGTGAATTGAAGTTTAAATACAACTCGTTTATTTTTTTTTAAAAAAAAAGAACCATGACATCACTCTACAGAAATCTTTGTTTAGTTTTTAAATGAGACTGCAAATTTTTGGATATTTAAAAAAAACTAAATGGATATGTTATGGTAAATTATATGTACAAATTACCAAAACTTCTTGTTACTAGAAGTTCTAATTTTGATGTATCATCAAATGTCGTTTACGGTGATAAAAATGAGAAATGTAAATATCATAAGAAAAAATTCCTCATTGATAATACACTATTTAGTTTCAACTAAAAGCTATAATACGCAAAATAAAGCTAAAGCTCATCGTAGAATTTTTTAAAGTATAGATTCTGAATTTAGATGGAATCATTACTAAATGAGGTACAAAAATGAAAGTTAAGATTTGAATTGAGTATTTTCCAAGATAAGTTTGAAATTTGTTAAGCTGTTTTCAATTATATCAATATATAAGTTTCATTGCAGATTTTATATTTAAGATGAATGAAAAAACATGTAACAGGATGAAAGAATTCGGATGTTTTTAATGCAGTTATTTCTTAATGATTCAAATTCTTTAATTTTATTTTGATTATAAATTATTCTTTTTTATGACAAAATAATGATGCTGAATATCATTGTTAAAAACCTCTTAACGGACGCTAGCATCTCATATGAGTGAAATAATATTCAAATGAAAGTGATTGCGGAAAAAATACTAATATTTCATTATTAAAAATAATGTATTATACCAGATATTAAAAAAGTGTAATCTTTAGTGCATTAATTAAAAATATATGTGATTTTTTTGGAAGACCCAATACAATTTAAAAATATAATAACTTACTATTCTTTGTAGATATATTTAACTAAGAACTTATGTTTAAAAATTTTTAATGCCAAAATAATTTTTATTTCATTTGTTTTTGTTTATTAATTAACAAAAATTTTTTTCCTTCTACACAAAATTATATCAATTTGGAAAAATTTAACAAATTTGTTTTTATACATTATTTATATGTTATTCTCAAAAAGATGTTTTTGTCATAGTGATAAACTACCGATGACGTGTGTCAATACAAAAGTATACTGAAGCAGAAATCATTGCTTTTATATTATAGGAATATTTTAACCGAATGGAAAGTAACTGCCAATGTTTATCGTTTGTCTCAATGATAAGAAGTAAAAATTCAAAAATTTCTTGTGACATACTATAAATGGAGTATACTGAATTCTTTCAGAAAACACGCGAGAAAAAAAAAGAAAGTTAATTTAATAAATAGGATTAAAAGCAATAAGGAAAATATATTTCCACTTAATTCTGCATTTAAAACTTATAATTACAATTTTCTAACTGTACTTCAATTTAGTTAAGTAAAAATAACCCTTTTTTTACTCCTACAATTTCAATTATGACTTTGTTTGATTAAAATTGGAAAAACAAGAAAAGTATTCGAAAAAAAAATTCGGATAAAATTATAAATAGTGAGATTTAATAATTATTCCTTTAATTTTGAATAAAATCATTTGAAAATAACATAAATGCTTAAGAAAATTATTTTATATATATATTATTTAATTAAATAAATTTTATAGTTATATAAAACTTATAAAAAATAAGTTTTTAACTAAACAAGTTTTATATTATGTAATTTAAAATATATTTAATTTACTTTGTGAGATTCTTTAATTTTTTTCTGATTATAAACATTTTAATATTAACAGTTTTTTGTTAAAGAGTTGATAATACATGCTTTTTAATCAAAATGTTGAAAATGGAAATTAACTAATGTAATTAAATGGAAAATAAGGAATAGAGATGAGAATGAATAACTAAAGATTTAATAATGATGACATTGAAAATAAAAATATAAGAAAACTTTACGAGAAATTATACATTAACCTGTAACTGTTCAGTGAAAAATTATGAACATACAAACTAAGAATAGTTACTAAAGAAATGAAAAATGAGTTTGTTGTATTCAGCCATTCTTAAAGTAAATAAAATTTTATGTAAAGATTCATATGAATCAAAATGTATTCAACTACTTTTAAGAGTCATACACAAACTATATGAACTATATGTATATATAGAGAGAATTTACATTAAACATATCTTACATACTCGAAATTCTAAAGTCATGAGCGAAAATCATCAGAAAATAGGCAGATGGAAGTGAAATTCGTTGGTATCGGAGATAAAAACAGTAAATATCTGTTTTTCCGAATAAACCTATTTTAATTGTACAAAAAATATGGTATTAAACCAAAATCAATAGACTTATTTTTTACAGTGTATTCTGTATCTATCGTTATTCATTTCATGTTTTCCAAAGTTAACAAATACTCTCACTGTGCAGATTTTTTTTATTAGTGGAAAAATAATATAGTATTTCTGCAAAATGCTTGGATTATTGGAATATCCAGTAAATTTCTTTTCTTTCTTTTAAAAAAAAAGTAAATAAATAAAAAAAAAGATTTGGAGAGACGAGATTTGGTCACTTTCTTTCTTTGTCGCTCAACAGTCATTTTTTGCACACGAGGGCTAATTAGACCGGGACCTACGGTTTTAAGTGGATTCCGAACCACTACAAACATCCATGCCCAAGGTGAGATTCGAACCCACGAACTGTTGAACCGAAGGCAAGACCGCTAACCATTTGGAGAGACGAGAGGAACTAATCCTACCAACATTTGGCTTGTGATGGTCCTAAAATAAAAGAAAATATGGAAAACTCTCCATACATTTCGCTGAAATCACTTATTTGTTGCAATTTGTTAACGTGAATGGTAACATAATGTACACACACTTTTTGTGAAACTTCTCCGATTTTTATTTTGCATTTCCCCTGGAAACCCTCCGAGTGTAGGCGATATATAGAAACCCCCTGTGCTGAGAGTTCCTCCCCTTCCTCAAATCTTTCTCAGACGATAAAATTAATCACTCTTTGTGTGCTTTGATTGTTTCGTTGCTCTGGGGTCGGCCAGCCTTTCTTTAAGGGGACTAATAATTTAAAAGAGATTGCCGAACCACGACAAACATACAAGATGGTAATCAACCTACGAATTGCTGAACTAATGAAAGTGAAATCGCAAATTTACATATCTGGGTTTTGATATATCGTTGAATATTTTTATTTTGTTTTTTTCTGAGGTAACATTGGACTATTTTTGTATGTGGAATGTGTTAGTTAATTATTCATATATTAATATGTATCAGTTATCGAGTATGCCAGTTATGTATTTGTGTTATATCTTAGAATGTAAATATACCTTTGTTCCCTTTGTATGTGCATGTTATTTATATTTGTTTGCCTTGTAAATAATATAATGCATTTCAACGAGAAAATAAAATGAAAATGAAAGAAACGATCTGCTTAAAATGAGAAAAAAAAATCCGTGTAAATATATATACGCAAATACAGTAGTCTATTATTGTTATGAATGCTAAATGCTATTTCGGCTGCTAAAATAAATATATATAAACAATGTATTGCTCAAATATTATTTTAAATCAATGATTGGAATGTGAAACACCCACATCTCCCACTTTCGGTGACGTTCCTCTGCAATCGACGCTCCTGTTTTTACTGCAACCCCCCCCCAGCATCATTCACTGAATTGGAAAGGATGTGGCCGACACTTGCTTGTATGGAATGTTAACTGCAACTGTACACACTCTCAGTGTCAAATCGTCAGGATTGCTCGTGTTTGCCTCCCCTAATTACACAAGAAAGAAACTTTATCAAGCCGGAAAAAAAAAACATTTTCTAAAATATATAAATAGATAAGTAGCTATTTCTTTCTTCGGCTTTTGAAGTTTTGTTTTCATGTTCACAAACAAGATCCTGAGCACTTCATTGTTTCATAGCTCTTAGAAAATCCTTTATTTTTCATCAATGAGACAAAATAAGATTTCATAAAACGTGTTGGCTTGTTGCTTTACAGTTACTATTTACACAACAACTAATTTCACCAGGGGAATGGATTTTAACCTGAATGGAAACCGAACCTACGAGTTATTGAATCAAAGGTAACAGCTGTAACCATTTAGCGGTCAACTCGCCTTTCGATGTCCCGAGAAATCACTTCTAAAATAAGTTCAGTGAAATTTACTGTCATTTAGGAAACATTTCATTTTTTGTGGTGATTTTTCGAAATCCTTAAATGAATGCACATATAATTAATTGACTTGAGCAGAAACTGAGGAAAAGATTTCAATCGCTTTGAACTATACGAGTGTGTTGTTGTTGTTGCATGCCCCCAAAGGCCAGCAGCGCTAGATCAGGTCCATGACGTTGTACACTCTACAATAATCCAAAACCAGAAGAGGGTCGTCAACCAAGTCCTGCCTGGAGAGCCCTAGGCACTGAAGATATGCTCAGGCGAAGTCGCTCGGTAGAGCAGTTGGTACAGGTTTCAAAGGTTCGAGAACCTCAGAAAAATTTTAGGTTTTAAGATGTCCACTTCGAAATCGGGGTGAGAATAGTTTGTTCCTGACGACTTAAGATAAGGTGTACTATTCATGGATGGGGAAGAATTGCAGCCTCTGTTAGTCGCTTGACCATAGCACCTAAAAATAGGTAGAGGACCGACTTAGCTCCATTGCCCCAGGCGTTAGCCGAGCGTATTAGAGTGGCCTTCATGCCTTGGGTGACCCTGCCAGGAGACACTCCCGACGTACTTCGCCCACCCCGCCCAGGAACACCCCCTCGCTGGCAACTAGAGTTCTTGGCTGCTAGTGCACACTATGAGGAGCCTGTGGGACTTGACGAGTTATCAAGGCTATTAATGTTTCTTGACAATGCGGACTTAATTTGCAAGATGTCACCCTGTATTTGAGCAGGAGCTCAATGATTCTGCACCACAATCCATTAACTACTTTACGTCATCATCGTGAGAAATATGAAAGGTGATTCCCAGACAGCCGGTGGTTTTCTTTTGCACATCAAAGCTGCTAAAGTTAAGATGGATCACCATTTTGTATCAAGATAGAAGACCTTGAACCAGGGAGTACGTGTACCTTCCTGGGGCTTGAGCAGCCACCAGGCGCGTTGGCAGGTGGTGGATCGCCGAATGTCCTGTAGGAATTACAGGATAGCCTTGAATATAGAATCAGAGGCCACGAACCAGCTCCCGTAAACCCTGATGTTATGCGATCCGTGCCTAGGGCTAATTGGCACCGCGGTATTGGTGTCTTAACGGAGCCTCTAGTTGCCTGGCGAACTTCTAGAGTAATTTGCCTTGCCCAGTAACTCAGGCAATGCTGTGTGGACTTATATTACCTGAGCTTTTTATTTGTTATCTTGTGGCTGAAAAGACACAAGAAGTAACAAACCTTTCTGCATTTGCAGGTGAAGCCTCTGAAGTAGACCTTGCTGCTGAAAAAGACAAGGGAACTCAGAGGCAATCTTGTAAAGGGGCAGCAATGAATCCTTCACTTGAGGTAGAAATGACCTCCAAACCATCTTTTTCTGGTGAAAGTCAGGAAGCTATCCCAAACATGACTGACTTTCTGACCAGATGGGACTGTTTCAGCAAGACCCTATCTGCTGTAAATGTAATGCAAGAGGAAACGGCCAAGCATATCATTTACGAATGCGAGGCTCTTTCCCTCCCTAGATTAACTTCTTTAGGCATCATCCATACCAGAGAGTTACACCTAGACTCCATTAAAGGGTTATCGGACTTTATTAATAAAGTGGGTGACCCGAGCAACTGGAACTAGGAAACATTGGGTTTGGAGTTAATGGTACAAAATGCTGATAAAAGCAGAGGTGCCCAATGACGTACAAACCCAATTCTAAGAAGAAGAAGAAGATCAAGATAGAAGTGCGTGCTCGACATAATAGTAGGCACTATTTCCTTCGTTCCACATGAGCAGTAGGTGCCAATAAAATATTTAACGTGAAAACGCCCTCTCACAACGACGATTTTTGAATGTATCAAGTCTATTACCTTCTTTTTTTATCCTACGTCGAGACAGCGGCCTTATCGGCCATGAGTCCTCTGGCAGCCCAATAAAAATTAGCCTTATTGTGAAAGTTGTCGGAAACAGTTCACAAGAGAAAGCGCGGGACAGCTTGTCAAATGAACAAAGTCCGTAAAAGCTCCTGAAGGACACAGGGTACAGTAAGGCGTGTTGACCACGCCGATACGGCTTAAGTGTCCCTGGAGAAAGTCATGTTCAGTCAAAATTCTGAAATTGGCTGTGAAAAGAGAGTGTGGGAGGCACATGGGGAGTCGGGAGTTCAACTGGGAACCCCAAGCCTTGCCTTTAGTAATTTCGCTGTATGAATTATGAAGGTCTTTGTGGAGTTTGTTTTTGATTAAGTTGCAGATTTGTTTGTATGATGGAATAAAATCAGGCTGTTGCAGTTTACATCCATTCTTTGCAAGGTCATCTGCTTTTTCTTTCCCATAGATATTACAATGGCCAGGTATCCACTGAAGAACTATCTCCCACCCGACGGAAATGACATGACTGAAGAGTGATTTTCCTTCTTTCACGTGAAATGAATCGCTTATTGAGTAAGAAGTGATGGGACCACAATAGCAGACTGGGAGTCAATAAAAAAGACAACTTTCTTTAGTAGAGTGCTCAGTCCAAGAAGATTCACAGTCTATTACCTTCTGCACTTGAGTAAGAGGCGCTTTTTTCCTATTCGGCAACCACGACAGTGCTACTAGTGATTTTTAAGTATAAAATGGGAAAAATAAATTATAATATTGTATAAGTTTTTTTTCCTACATAGAACATATATTTTGTAATAATTCTTTCAATGAATTAAATAAAGAACTTCACGGAGCTTTTGTATAATGATTAATCATTATTCGAAGTTCCACTAATTTGCCACTTTGTGTATGGATTACAAATATAATTGTAATCTCAATTCACAGTAAATTTTTCTATAAATCTCCTTACCGCTGAGTGGACAACCGAAGATGTTTGTATTGAGGCAAGTAAGCGTTTTTTTTTAAACTCATTGTCTTCTTTCAATGAGCTGTACGCCACTCGTCATAAGGCGTGGAAATGACCTTCGACAGAAGGGCTTGAAGAATTATCTCTCAGTATTCTACATAATTTTGATAACCTTAAGGAATTTGTCGTTCCACTATTCCTCAGTGAAATCTGCTCTGTCAAAACTGATTCGGAACTTGAGAATTTCGTCTTAATTTCTCTAAGTATATTCTAGAAACAAATATAAACTAATTTTAAAGGTGACAAAGTTTAACGGATGCTCTGACATCTATGGTGAAAGCGCTCTTTCACAAAATATTGCAGAATGAATCGTTGTTTGTCTATGACAAGAACACCGTGCGACAAGTTGTCTGGTGAGAGATTGTTGCTATAGTAACGAATTCTGCCCGCTTCAGATGAGTGTAAAAGGTGTTATGATTTGGCTGTATTTAGGGTAGTCTTTCGTGTTATTCTCTAGGTACGAAAAGCTGGTGATTTTCTTTTGGCTGCTCAATGGAATGTGTCTTATTTCCATATGCAAAATGGCACGCTCTATTCTCATGATGGGCAGATAATATTATTTTTTAAAATTTGTTTTAAGCGATTATTTAAGGTTTTTTTTTTTTCAATATTTGTGACACAGATTTACTTTTTTGTAAAATTTATTACTTTCCATCTATTTTCATTTATATTTGAACTCATCTACATCTATTATTAAGCCATCAATTATTTTTAATACTTATTTTCATTTTAACGCTTTTTTATAATAAGTTTATCATTATGTCATTTTAATGTTGTTTATAGTGCAAATTCTGCTTCTTTTCTGAGAATTTCTGTCCTGTTATGACATGGACTCCTGATTCATTCAACAGTACCTGGAATCCTATCCAAGATCTTCCATTTGAAAAAGCTCACTTCAACAAGTTCATTACAATTTTATCGAAATAAAAATTTCGATAAAAGAGAAAGATTCGAAATTAAATTGCTTTTAGCTAAATCTTCCAACAGAAATTGTTTGCTTGCTGAGTTGTTGAAAAAAAAAAAAAAAAAAAAACGGAGCAAGTTTGTTGCTTCTATTGAAATTTCACTTTATTTGATTGCTGTTGAAATGGATTTGGTTCAGAAAATTCTGAATTCGGGAAATTTCAGTTCCAAACTACTAAGTTTCTAAATACTTTCAAGTACCTATATCGACAAATGCGCATTTACAAAGTAAGGATAAAATGCCCTTAATTTAATAGTGGTTAGTATGAAACCCAGAACCTACTATTCCAAAGAATTTTACTCTACTACAAGGTCATGGGAAACCCATTATCAGTGTATTTTGATACAGGATAGTAGATACCCTAGCAACTAATTTAACAGTTGTTGAACGTTTTATTTTTTATAAAAACTTACCACGTTTTGTTTCTTGAGAGATTTCACAATAAAAGCAGCCCTGTGTATTCAAATCAAAAGCAGGAAAATTCTTAAGCACCCACTGTGACAGACTGGCAGGAGAAAAAGGACAATCAGTAATTATTTTTTTAGTGCATTAGTGGCTAGGATTGAATCTGGTACGCTTATTCTAAAGACCACGGTATTACTACAAGACCAAATGAATGTTACCTATTATATTGAAACATTCACAAAGATATATGGCCGCCCACCCTATTTAGTGGTCAGCGGGCCTGACTGAGGATAGCGAGGTCGTAGGATCGAATCCTGATTCGGCATGGATGTACTTTCTCCCTCTCTATCTTCCTCCTGTTTTTGTAACTTTCCTTATATTAATGGGTTATGAATGGTTGCCTACTCTATAATCGTGTACTTATGGTATGTGTTTACTGAGGAAGTCAGACTCCACACCAAATTACGGTTCAGTTGGAAAAGTGGAGCAGCGCACCCTAAATTACCATCATAGCTGGCACAAAATAACAGCAACAACAAAGATATATTGAATAAACCCTTGTGTGATTGGAATGAAAAATTAATAAAAAAATTTTTTAAATTTAAATTGTCCTCTTGCCGATTTAAATGAACCATGAAGTGGATGAGTTGTCTAGTTTTTTTTTCAATTTTTCAGTTTTTTTTCTGTTTTATTTTCAACTTGTTCAATTTTGAAAGTATGATCGCTAAAGATTTGCAAATTTTAAAACCAATTATTTTGAACAACATGTAGATTTTTGTAGACTTTTATACAAAGGGAAAAATTATAATGAAAAATAACACTTCATTATTAAATTGGTAAAAACCACGAATGGGTTTTTTCTCATCGCCGACGATACTCAGACCTGCGATGGTGAACTTCGCCTTTTTTGCTGCCGCTCGAAGAGTGCGATTGAAAGGCAGGCAGCAAATTCGTCGACAAGTCTGATTTACGACGTCGTCTCAATACGATGTGATGCAGATGAAACGTTATCTGACGTCATGGATATTTTAAATTAATGGGAGTTTTAATAAAGTGGCATAATCATGATTTCAACTCTGAACCGAAGAAAGCAAGCACTTTATGGAAAAAAATCCTTTTACCAGCTTTATACCTTGCTGACAATGTAACAGGAGCACACTGTCCCATTTGTCATTGCTCATTCAATATGCTGATAGCTTCAATATCTGCTTCCCCAGAAGCAGATTCATTGTTAAAGGGCGTGAAGTTTTATTTATACAGTAAGCCGTGCGGAAAACAATGAGGTGAATTTCTGCGAGGGGCTCACTTGAGGAAGAACGATGCATTGAACGGCAAATGTTTTATTCATCGACGCTGTAGCAACGCTATTCTGAGCGTCCATATGTCACAGCGGCGCTCACCTGTGGACGGGGCATTTCGCCGTTAACATCCCCATGAATCACGCGACTCGTTACTTCTGCAGGCAGCGCCACTCTCCTCCTCCCTTAGGCAGGCCGCAAACTCGGTATACAATCTGATTGAGACGCCGTCTTATATGAGACAAATGGGATCTCCTCGATGTCTTAGTGTGACGTAGCTGAAACGTTGTATATCATGTCATAGAATTTTAAACCAATGAGAGCGCTGTCTCGCGGAAAGTTGCCAGATATTTCGAATTTGCTCGAAATCTAGAAACGTCTTGCGCTCCACCCCTTTTCTGACGTTACTAAGACCTTAATGACGTCATTTGGTCTGATGGGATTCTCGCGAGATGCTCTGAGCATCTAGCGAGACAAGTCTCATGCGATCATCTACGAATTTGCGGACTGCCTATCAGTGTCCAATTGAATTGAATCAATTTTATATTGGCAGGATCACATTACGGTACTATTTTGCTCCTAATGCTCAAAATGGACTTGCATGCCCAATGTAGGAATTGAATCGATAACATGTTGAGCTGAGATCGATATACTCATTTAACGGCCAGCTCACGCAACGCAGAGTTTAGATTTTTTAATTTTTTCTTTTATTTTTAAGGACTTAAATTTTAAGAATGCGAGGCCCTTGCCCTCCCTAGATTAACTTCTTTACGCATCATTTATACTAGAGAGTTACTCCTAGACCCCATTAAAGGGTTATCGGACTTTATGAATAAAGTGGGTGACCCGAGCAACTGGAACTAGGAAACATTGGGTTTGGAGTTAATAGTACAAAATTCTGATAAAAGCAGAGGTGCACAATATAATACAAACCCAACTCTAAGAAGAAGAAGAAGGACTTAAATACTACCAACCGACTGTAAATGAGAACAAAAACAAATACCGAAGTGAACACGGCTTTGTGAGTTGGCCCTCTCCATACCGTGCACCACTGTCACTCAGGAACTTGCAACACGCACAGGCTGCACGACATTTCTCGCCTGCGTTAAGGTATTCAACCCCCAGCTTTATCGGAGTGAATGCGTGACAAATCATGCTGTCTTGGCTTATGTTCGTTGAGAGCTCAGTTACGTACAAATCTCTCGATTAGTAAGGAAATAAGTTTGGAAAGCAGTGTGCCGTCTTAGTTGTCGACCTCATCACTTGTCCAAGATCATGCAGCTGTTATCTGTCTTAATTAGTTTCAGTGTGTTTACCTACATGAATAGTTTTACACGAATCACAGCAACCTAATCTAAACAAACGTAACTGTTTTAATCAGTTCATTTAGATTGGCTCCTTTCACACAAATAATAATTTGCAAAGCAACACGATATTTTCAGCAACGATGTTAAGTAAAACCTGAGGACCATTTCTCACGAGGCTGATGAGGGCCATTTCAACAACAATCTGCAGAGCAGCTGCAACATCACAAACACTCCCTCATGAAGTGAAAGTCGAAGCGCCCCGACTGCTAACTCCAGCTCCAACTACCAATAGTCCCCTGGCAAGGAACATCCAAGCTGACCTAAACATAGCCACTTCAATCACCCTAGGATGGATAAAAGCCCATGTTGGAATCACAGGGAATGAACTAGCGGACTCCCTGGCCAAGGAGGCTACTACACTGAATGATGAGCACCCCCACCCTCCTACCTCAAAAAGAAGCTGAAAGATGAGATTCACCAAGAGTGGCAAACACTATGGGATCAGGCAACAACGGGACGCCTTGTCCATAACATTATACCAAAGGTGAAGCGCTACACTCTTTGTTGGCCACTCTCTTCGTCACTGAACCTTCCCCACGTATCTCCACCGGATTGGAGCCCTCTCATGTGACAACTGTGCTTGTGGAGACACTGGAAGCCCGTACCACTACGCCACCACCTGCCCACTTACCAGCTCGTGGCACTTTAACAGACCAAGTGAACATCTCCGTCTAAAATTGACTCGGAATATCGTTAGCAACCACTGTGCCAGACCAAAGCTAATCGCCCTCATTTCATTCCTTTTCAATCATAGAGAACGGAGATGATGATGACGATAGCCAAGGAGACCTCTTTGACTCGGATACGGAGTATTAAGATCCACTCTCCCTCAACACCTATCTCGCCAGTGCTCAACCTCATTCGTACTCTTCTAGTGTCTACTAGGACAGTATCACTTGTACATACTCGCACAGCTTTTTTCCCACTCACCGAACATTTGCCCGCAGTACATCTACTGCTCTTATTTAATCAAGACTTTCACCTGTATTCTTTTCTCCTTGTATGTTACTTTTATCACATTGTATTATGTTTTTCTTGTCTTTACTCCGCAATCCTGCTTACCCTTTTTCTACTTGTACTCAATAATCTTGTTTTCTAAATTGCGCAAAATACGCAACTGTCTCCTCCATTCTTCAACCCTGTCCTCCTATTGTCTCTTCCTTCCAGCAACTCCTACCCAAACTGTTAGAACCCTTCTTGTACTCAATAATCTTGTTTTCTAAATTGTGCAAAATACTCAACTGTCTCCCCCATTCTTCCACCCTGTCCTCCTATTGTCTCTTTCTTCCAGCAACTCCTACCCAAACTGTTAGAACCCTTCTTGTACTCAATAATCTTGTTTTCTAAATTGTGCAAAATACTCAACTGTCTCCCCCATTCTTCCACCCTGTCCTCCTATTGTCTCTTCCTTCCAGCAACTCCTACCCAAACTGTTAGAACCCTTCTTGTACTCAAAAATCTTGTTTTCTAAATTGTGCAAAATACTCAACTGTCTCCCACATTCTTCCACCCTGTCCTCCTATTGTCTCTTCCTTCCAGCAACTCCTACCCAAACTGTTAGAACCCTTCTTGTATTCAATAATCTTGTTTTCTAAATTGTGCAAAATACTCAACTGTCTCCCCCATTCTTCCACCCTGTCCTCCTATTGTCTCTTCCTTCCAGCAACTCCTACCCAAACTGTTAGAACCCTTCTTGTACTCAATAATCTTGTTTTCTAAATTGTGCAAAATACTCAACTGTCTCCCCCATTCTTCCACCCTGTCCTCCTATTGTCTCTTCCTTCCAGCAACTCCTACCCAAACTGTTAGAACCCTTCTTGTACTCAATAATCTTGTTTTCTAAATTGTGCAAAATACTCAACTGTCTCCCCCATTCTTCCAACCTGTCCTCCTATTGTCTCTTCCTTCCAGCAACTCCTACCCAAACTGTTAGAACCCTTCTTGTACTCAATAATCTTGTTTTCTAAATTGTGCAAAATACTCAACTGTCTCCCCCATTCTTCAACCCTGTCCTCCTATTGTCTCTTCCTTCCAGCAACTCCTACCCAAACTGTTAGAACCCTTCTTGTACTCAAAAATCTTGTTTTCTAAATTGTGCAAAATACTCAACTGTCTCCCCCATTCTTCCACCCTGTCCTCCTACTGTCTCTTCCTTCCAGCAACTCCTACCCAAACTGTTAGAACCCTTCTTGGGTTAGGCACAGGGGACCTTGCTGGTGTAAGCGTAAACTGCTAACTCCAGTCATATGTTATGAATGCATCCTGGAAATGGCTAGATTTAAGCGTAACTTTACAAGGAAAAAAGTACAAGGAAAAAGATATTTTCTCCACTGTTAGTGATTTTCAACTAATTATTATAACTCATCACAAATTATTGAAACAGGCACAACAATAAAATGCTACCATGCGAATCTTACTCAGGAAGGACATTTTTATAAGCAAGTTCCACATATAATTTAAACTGCATATTGCAATGAATGAGTTCTCCAATCCAATGATTGACCGTATGAGGAAAAACTAGTCGAATCAACTTTCTTACGTCAACACCACTTTAATAAAAGGCGAATCAATCAAATAATTTTGCGTTAAGAACTTGTC
The DNA here is from genome assembly GCA_037975125.1 of Latrodectus hesperus. Lineage (NCBI taxonomy): Eukaryota > Metazoa > Arthropoda > Arachnida > Araneae > Theridiidae > Latrodectus > Latrodectus hesperus. Next base: position 58,602,981 of record CM075850.1, read on the forward strand.
ATCAAAATTGGGGAGCTTTTTATAGACAACGTGACACACTACACACGTTAGATTAGTTAGATTCAAAAATAAATTATAAATGGAAAACAATGCGAAAGAAAATTATAAAAAGCTTATAAATGGCAGCCGTAGCCTGGTGTATGAACGCATCACTATCATGTCCTCAAGATTGTGGGTTCGATTCCCGATTCAGATGAAAATCGTCGTAATGAGTATGTGCAGAAATCCAAGATATATTTCTGTGAATTCTAATGTTCCTCTGTTGGCGTGGTTACAAGATGGCCGTATTAATATGTCGAGCTCATGGACTGAACATGATTTAAGATAGAGAGGCAAGGAGCCTTTTTCTTTAACTCCAGCGTTTTCAATCAGCACAGAAAAGTGATCCGAAACGTATTGCAATACCTCTCTTAAATGTCAGTCGAAGCCTTGGGGTATCAAAATTCCGGAAACATTTGAAAAAGCTATCCAGTTTCCTCTAAAGGATTAGCAGGGTGCAATTGAATACATTAAAGGAAAAAGCGCCATGAGATTTCAAACTTGAAATGGAAGAAATATTTCGGAATATTTTTTTAGTGCGACTTATCAGCTGAGGAAGAGGGCGAAATCTCTTTCTGTGCTCAAGGTAAAGGAGATCGTAAATCTTCGGATAACGCGCGCGATTGTTCTTCGTCGCTCCGGGGATAAAAAAAATAAGCCGGTCGCATTGTTAACCCGATGTTAAGTACATGCGAAGTCAAATAATAATGAAACAAACACAAGGTCTCACAAGCGTAACAGAGAAATCCGTTATTTATTTTTGTCACTCATCTTTTCAAAAATTACATTCAGTCAAAAAACGGTCATTTTTTTTTGTAATACATATTACAACGTAATTCTAAAAGGTCTGCCACACATTTTGATACTTAGTAACTCTCATAAAATATTTAAAATAAATGAATGATTCTAAGGTTAGATAGTTTCGAAAAGTTACACGCCCCCTGTTAATAGACCTATTTGTGTCCGTCCTTCGCCTCACGGAGAAGACGATTTTACGACATGTCAGCTGGCTACTGTGGTTGCAATCCTGCTTTCGCACTTTCCTCCGGTAACCAATAACAAATCCTGGAAGGAAAAAAGGCCAACCGGTGCTATATTTGATGATCTAGGGTCCAAGAAATAGGACACACTCTGTCTTCCTGTACCAATCTCAGAGTTACCTTTCCCTATCAGGCTACCCGTGGTCTCAGTAGATCTCAGAAATTTTTTGTGTGATGCCCCTCGAATTCCTACTCAGATGCAAAATGTTGATAAGGAAATCCTTGTTATTAATTAAACTGAAAACAAGGCGATCCTTGTATGGGTGCCAGGGCACAAAGGAATCGAAGTTAATGAAAGGGCTGATGAACTTGCTAAACAAGGATCGTCTTTTGCTCCCATTGGTGCAGAACCTTTTTGTGGGATCAATTTGAAGACCGCAAAAACCAATGTTTTTAGATGGGAAAAACGGAAGATGTATGAAGCTTGGCTCAACACTCCTGGTCAAACCCACGCTAAAAGTATGATCTGTGGATCATCAGTGAGGATTGCCTCTGAAATTCTAAGATGCTCTAGGCAGAAGATACGTTTAATCGTAGGTTTCATAACTGGGCACTACTATTTCAGAAAACACATCCATAAAATGGGACTGTTTCAGCAAGACCCTATCTGCAGGAAATGTCATATGCTAGAGGAAACGGCCAAGCATATCATTTACGAATGCGAGGCTCTTGCCCTCTCTAGATGAACTTCTTTAGGCATCATCCATACTAGAGAGTTACACCTAGACTCCATTAAAGGGTTATATCGGACTTTATTAATAAAGTGGGTGACCCGAGCAACTAGAACTAGGAAACATTGGGTTTGGAGTTAATAGTACAAAATGCTGATAAAAGCAGAGGTGCCCAATATACATACAAACCCAACTCTAAGAGAAGAAGAAGAACTAAAACTGAAAGCTCAGATTTTGAAATGGGTAAAGTTTTCTCTGACAAAAGAGAAAATAATTACCCATTGAACATTTGATATAATTTATCAACAGAGTTTACAATACTATTTTAAATTAAAATCAATAATTTATTTTTGTAAATTTTAATTCCTGTAAGTGCATTTTTTAAAATAAATTGATCCAAAGTTTGTCTTTTGCTGCTGATTCCAACGTAAAGGGGGAATCAGGGTTCTGGAATGTGACTGACGCTTCCAGAGATCAAAGTAAGAGGGCGCTTTTGAACTGCGGAATCATCCACTCTCTGGATCGACGTCCAAACCAATATATAAATAGTTTATTATTTAGAATATACACACACACTATATAAAAATTTAAAGAAATAATACATAGATTTTCTTTCTGAAAAATTGCATAATTTGAAAAATTAAAAATGGTAGGTTAAGTTATTATATGCAATATATTTCTCTTATAACTCTTTTGACTTTGGAACTTTCCCCTAAAAATTAAATTGCGTAAAACATAATTAGGTCTTCCATGTTAATCCTACTTTGTATTTTAAGCAGTAAAACTATTTTAAAGTAAATTAGTCAAACATTTCATTTTAAAACAGCATTTTGTTGTTTTCTACATGATTGTGTTTCCTTAATATTAACGCAATAAAAGAGTATATAAAAATTTTAATATGTATCTAGGCTTATGTGGAAAAAACTGATTTAATTAAAAAATAAATTTTGTATTAAAGAATTTATTTTATATGAAGGAATTTTTATTTTATATAGTATAATAAACTTACAGTATTTTCCTTAAAATAATGAAAATGTTTATAATTATAATATAATAAACCGTTTTATGCTGAAATTATGTCTTTGTCAATTTTAACATCAGTAAATAATCAAAGATAGAAGCAAAGAAATTAAAACTTTAAATTTTGAAAGAACTGAATAGACTCTCTTTAATTTTTCTTAGAATAAAATTTGAATTATTGAATGTAAAAATGAAATTTTAATGAAGAACTAGTATTTTATTTATATTGTAATAGTTATATTGTTATCTAGTACAAATATACATGTTTTTAAAGGAAATATACATCTAATACTAAACGAGTTTAAAGTGAAAAACACAAAAGGGAAAACTGTAATGTGTACCTAAAAATTTTATATAAAAAATTGATTTTCATTCATTTTTATAAAAAAATGATTAATTTGAATCTAGGTATTTAATTAAATCTAAAAAAAGGATTTCCTTTGTATGGAGGGATTAATTTTATTAAGAAAAGATAAGTATCTTTCTTTTAAAATGATGAGGCAAATTTTTTTAAACAATATAAATGTAATAAATAAATTAGTCAAATATTTCATCTTAAAATTATATCTGTTTTGCCAATCATGATATTAATTTATCTTCTCAGTTAAAGGAGAAAAAAGCGAAATACCAACAGAACTTAATTCTATTCAAATTTATATATATTAAAATATCAAATCCAAATTTATATATATTAAAATATCAAATTCAAATTTATATATATTAAAATATCAAAGAATTCTATTCAAATTAAGATATCAATCACACTAAAATATCAATTTCAAATCGAATTCAATCAAATTTTAAAAATACATTTTTTTCATATTTTCTTCGATCTATTGTTTCATAAATAATACATAGGCTACTGAAAATTGTAGAGTCGATCATTTGGATTATTATTGCGACATTTTCTGCTTTGTTACACTTTCAAATTCGTCGTCTTTCGAGAATTGGGTTTTACAATGGGAAACACGCAAGCCATCATGGCGAGGAAGCTGGGATTTGAAAAAATGAAATAATTCATCATTCTTAAAGGTGTTTACAGTTTAATAGATTCATTGAAAATGCCATTTTAATGAAGTTGAGAGGTCTCACTTCTAAAAACCTATCGAATGAGGTATTCTAAAACACAGGGAAATCCCTTTCAACTATTGAGTTTTAAAACTATGAATTGGAAGATCTGCATTTCAGTGCTTTTCGATCATGAGCTTATGGACAAAAAAACTATAGCTACAGAGGATGAAAATAATAAAATAACACCTAATAAAAAAAGAAGAAAGCAAAGAGAAGAGAAACACCTAGTAGAGATCCGTATTATTATTTTAAAGAAAAATGACGTTATAAACGTAAAAAGAAGACAATAGAAGAGGGATGTCATACATATTTCTTCTCTACCCTAAGAGATTAGTGATAATTTTAATGCGAGAATTGAGTCAAGAGTACTTTTTTCCCTTTGAAGCCAAAAGATTTCCAAAACGCTATGCGTTACGGCAGAAACAACTTTACAGACCATTTATAGCAATGTTCATCAGAATTTGGGTTTATTATAAAAGCTGTTCTCAAAACTCCAAAATGAAACAGTTTTTATTTGAAGTTAGCCAAAGATCGACATAGTATGTTTCAATTCAATTTCATGCAAAAATTTGATGGACACAAATAGAATAAGATTTTTATTCCTCAATATTAAAAACTGCTAATTTACATTAAAGCATCGTAACCTTCACTGAATATTGTCCCTTAAAAGATATTCAGATGAACCCAATTTCAGTGAAGTAACTCCTTGCAGAATGGAGCATAAGAGCAATTGCTTAAGTGATTAAGTTTTAAAAAGAACTGTTGAGATCGACGAGCGAGCGCAATTCAAAACACGAGAAGCTTTTTCATGTTCATGTTAATCCTTCTTCATTAATATCGGCATAGGGTAGAACAGAAAATTACTTAATTTCATGAAACAGCATTAAGTTTTAATGTCTGAGTTCCATTACTTCAGATTTTCAGTTTATTAAAAATTAAATTATGTAAAATAGAACTTTTAAAATTTAAAAAAAATTTTTAATCGTACTTTTAACATTTTGAAGCAGCTGAAATACAATATTAACATCAGAAATGAATTCTGTATGTATGTTTATTATGGACTTTAATAAATTTAATAAATAATAAGCGATTAAACGATGTTTCTTTTATCATCTTCTTAAAAAACTTTTTGGATATATATATATATATATATATATATATATATATATATATATATATATATATATATATATATATATATATATATATATATATATATATATATATATATATATATATATATATATATATATATATATATATATAATTGCTTTTAAAAAACTCTGATATCACTTACAAGATTTCTTCCCAAAATAGATATTTTTATTATTTTATGAATAAAATTACTTTTAAATATAACCAAACAATAAATTTATGCATTAAGGCTATAAAAGCCTAAAATGTTTTACAAAGAATTGGTCTAATGTACTAGACACCTTCAATAAAAGGGGCGCGAGTATAATACTATTTCTTCTTGATAATTCAAAAAGGTTTGAAGGCTATTGGAGGCTATCGCTTTATCATATCTTGTGATTTTTCGCAATATCCCAATTAAATTATACTACAGTTAGATACAGAAAGAGGAAATGTGGGTATTCTAGCTATTTTTATTTAGTACCTGGAAATAAACTTGAAACAATTCAACTTTTACCTTCCTCGCAGATTCTGAAGACTTAACATTCGATAGCTTACGAGAGTTTAAACAGCAAATGCTAAATTTAAACATTATTTTAATAAATCTAGAAGTAGCAAACACGTTCTTAATATCTGTGCAGCAATTTCTACTGGAATTCCTTTAGAATTCGTGGTAGGTTTAAAGTAAGTGATCTCAGGGGCAGTTTGTGTTTCTGCCATACGCGTGCCATTTTTCTTTGATCCATTAGTGAGCTTTCTACAGTGCTTGGACAAATTTTTGAGTTTTATCCACTTTTAAGAATACATATTGGCATGTAAATGTTGCAGACGTTTAAAATTTTGGTAGTAAGATTGGGGAATGGCTCGCTTTTAACTAGTTAATAACCAACTCCAAACTCGAATCTGGTTGAAAATTGCCTACTAAAATCAACTTTATTTTCAAATTCTGTAAAAACTACAATTGTTTTTTTTTCTTCTTCTTTGAGTGGGGTAATTTTCATTTTAGAACTCTGTCATGATTTTATCCCAGTCAAATGTAGAATTTCTCAGTAATAAAAATTTAAATTTCAAGAATAAAAAGTAAGAATTAAAACTACATGGATTGTCCCTTCAGAGCATCAATGGTATCAGTGTTCTCGGCCAGGAATCTCATTGACTCACGGCTTCAAAAGACAGGAAAAAGCTGCTCTCGTCCGCTTTCGAAGTGGTCATTTTCAGGTCATAAAAATTTTCTGAGGGTACCAAAATTTTCGAGGCTTGTACCAGCTGCACAAGCTGTGCAAGAACACATCCTTGTGTCCCTGGATGATTTACAACTGCAACGATCCTTTGATAGTGCTTGATTTTTTGGGGTTGTTCAACGTCATGGACCTGCTGGCCAAACAGGAGACATGCAACAACAACAACAGATTTTAAATATTATAAATATTTTTCAAGCGGGAATTCTATATTAGCTTTCAATATTGTGATAAATATTTTTTCTGAAATTTATATATAACCTTAAAAATCAATTTTATTAAAAATATGTTTTCATGCAAGGAAAAGTCCTAGTTTAAAACTGCTTAATTTACATTCCTATATTATGTTTATCTTTTATTTATCAGCAAAATATTCTTTGTTATTGAACTCAAAGTACAGTTTGTATTTTTCTATAAGGTAAATATATTTTTGCTTATTTATGGAATTTACATTTTTTACTTCTGTTGACTATAAACATATAGTATTGAAGAATTAAATTTTTTTTTTTTTTTGCTTTTCTACTGCTTTGTTACATAAGATTATAAAGTTACAAAGTTCATAATTTTTCATAAATTTAATTGCCATTAATACAAAGGATTCTAAATTTCTTAAGCCAAAACATTTTGTAGTAGTATTTGTCGTATTAACAATTGTGTTTCTTTATTTTTTCAGAATTTCTTTTAAAAATACTTTTTTATTTTTGTTTTTCAGAAGCACCAGGTACCTTGCTTCATTGCATGAAAAATATGTTTTAAATGACTATAAAAAATTTCAAATTTTTTAACTACAACTTGTTTCTTTTCATTTATGTGATGTTTGAATTGCGCATTTTAAATAAGTGAGGATATTATAAGCATATAAAAATGAATAATTTAATAGGAATATTCATGTGTTGTATATACTGCTATTAATTTGAACTAATTTATAGTTATTTTAGGTGGATCTTTGTGGAATTTTTAAAATAAATATACGCCTAAACAAAAATTATAAGTTTTTGCTCTTAAAAATCGAATTATTTTATTTCATGGATACAAATTATTTTACTTCATGTATATGTATTTATGTGTGATTTACTTAATATGATAGTAAAGTAAAATATAAATAATTTGCATTAAAAGAAGTCATTAAAATTTTAAGAAAAAAATAAGAGTTATCCTACATTATATTGCATTCACATTGATTATTAATAAAACTGTTTTATTTCTGTTATTAGGAAATTGTTATTTAAGGAAAAGATATTTATAAATAACATTTATACAATAAACAAATATTACTTAAATGACATCAACTTAGCCAAATAAATATAATAAACTTGTGATCTATCAAATAATTCCTTTAAGGAAACTCATTTTTATAAAAGTATAAAAATATTTAAATAAAATTTTGTTTTTCGTAAATAAAATTATTTAAATAAGTTTTTGTTATATTCAGTGTAAAAACAGGTATTTTGCATGTAAAGCACTTATAAAGATATTATTTTGAATGAAGGAATTTTAATTCCAATTAATTTAAAATATAATCGAAAATATTTGAGTAATATTTATCGAACGTCAAAAGATAAAAATGATAAATTTCCTGTTTGCAATAATTAACAGTATTAATGCATTTTTAGAGGATGTTGCAACTTATGTCTATAGAGGGCGCACTGCACGAATATCTTTGTATACAAACAAAATAAGATTCTGCGCCTAGCGATGTAGATGTTCTCTGTTCCATGTCTTGTCCTGTTTAAGTATGTCCTATGTTAATAAAGAAATTAAAAATCTGCTCAAGGTAAGCTTATTTAGAATTTGAATTTATTATTAAGATGAATTGATAAACATGATTAGAGCAATAAGAGATTTTATTAGAAAAATATTGCAGAGGATTTTTCTCTTGAATTCACGAGATAGCTATGTTAAACAAAATCTTAAATGCAATGTGAGTAAACAACGCAAGTGATACAATGCAATTTGAGCAAAAATGTTATGGAGGAAATATTACAAACAAGAAAGCATAATAATCATTAATTAAAATAAAAATAATAATTTTTATTAAATGGGGGCGTGTTGTCTTTCATTCGGTGGTTGCCGATGCTGAGACCGCTTGTTAAAAGGATTGGGTTCACGTATGGAATGACATCTATAAAAGGTATCATTGAAGCGTTCAAGTTGGCTTTGCCGATATCATTCCAGTACCGCGCCGCCCACATTTGCCCGGAGCGGACATGTTTTGACGGGTAGTGGTACCGCTTACAATATTGCTCCGAAACGATTCTTATCAGCAAGTCGATTTCGATCCTAATGGTGACTGACATTCGTATGTTTGCTGTGCTGTCCTTGTTAAACCAGCTTAGGAATTTCATCAAGGTAGCAGGATCAGTGTAGCATAGATGTCTTTTATCTTAAATACCATTTTAACCAGGTGCAGAAATTCATTGGAATCCAGAGGAATTTGAGACTCTCACTTTCGAACACGCACTTATTACCACGGGAAAGTTTTTTTAATCCATGCTATGATTTCGGCATCATCAAATTGGAGGATCGATGCTTTTGACGTTAAATTGAAGCCATCAGCAGATTATTTCTCTTAGTTATTTCCAGTTTTATGATCTCCAACCCATATGGAGATCCTTCTTGGCGAATTTTATGAATGCGAACTTGTCTTTATCTATGGATATTTTGGCTGCTTTAACAGACAGATCAAAAACAATTAAAACCAAAAACCTTCCCTGGGTTTCATAGAGGTAACGCTATTAAGAGAAGGGGTTAAAATTTCATACAATTTTTTTCTTCAATTTTTATCGACTTTTCCACAATTTCAACTTGATTATTCTTTTATAGTGTAGCATCTTAAATTGAGATGGAAGTTTTGAGTCTTTGTGTGAACACGTCCATTCCCAAAGTTGTCCTGTCTGTGTGTTGTCAAGTGGCAACTGCTCTTACTCCAACAGAGGAATTACAAGCATTGCTTTTTTATACCATGAATCCGTTTCTTTTGAATGATCTCATCGGTTGATTGGTTATTAACAAGAAGTTCAACTAGTTGTTTCAATTTGAAGCTGTTTGTCTGGGAATTAGATGAAATTTAATGGTTACTACCTGCATTGCTTCCCTGTGCAGATGGAATGCAAACATACAAGGAGGTTTTGCTTGGTTCTTCAAAGGGACCGTTCACGACATCCTGGCATGGGAACCATTCATCCATCAGCGTGGTATCTAACACTTATGGATTGCACTACTTTTCCGTATTCGTCGGAAGTGCCGCCATGAGTGACCCCATCAGGAACTTAAAATAAGATTTAGATTCCAGACGTACATCACTTGTGCGAACCCTCTCGGTACTTTGACGTTACAGAATGAGATTTTGAAAGGAAATATTTTCAAATAAATACAGGGTGATCTTTTTTAAAGTGACAGTGTTTGGAGCGTCCTGTAGCGCGATCTAATAGCCGGAACGGCACCAGACTTGGTATTCAGGTTAATCAAAGCACGAGAAAAAAAATTCCGTAAAAAAAGTTTTTAGTTTTGAAAATCGCCGCTAGGGCATTTTGTGGCGCTTTACAATATATAAAATGTAAGAAAAGAAAAATACTAACACATACAATCGTACAGTTAAATTATTAATGTTTATTTATTTCATTAACTTCCCCGGTGAGGAATTAGACCACATTGCATGTGAGCAACGTTCTCAGAAATAACACCGTGCATTCTGCGTACAGCGTTCCCCACAGCCGAACGTAACATGTCACGAGGAATATCCCGCACTGTCTTTGTTATGTTGTCCTTTAGAATAGACAAATTTGATATTCCACCAACAGAAACGCACGTTCCGGTAACGTGAGAGACATGGTCATTGGAGCTCGTTTTCCTCAACTGAGAATATTTGTCAGTGCTGTCTACTACTTGCTTTTACAGCCCCTATTACTGGCACTGTCATTGCACAACATTTGCATTTTGCTTTGATACCTGTGTTTTATGCTAATTCTCGTTATTGTAAGCTACAGCAGCGCCACAAAATGGCCTAGCGGTGACTTTTGAACTAAAACCTTTTTTTACGGAATTTTTTCCCATGTCTTGATTAGTCTAAATACCAAGTTTTGTGTCATTTCGGCTATTAGATCGCGCTACAGGACGCTCCAAACACTGTCACTTTAAAAAAGATCACCCTGTATAACAAATGATGCGTTGCATGAAAAAACAGTTTTAAGATTTTTAGGCAACGTTGTGCAAATGGCTGATGTGTTACGCAGCTGATATCCTTTCTGCAGTCAAGTTCAAATTATGCAAGTTGCATTTAAACTTTACTAAAACAATACCCGTAATTTTATACATGAATACAATCAAGTTAATTAAAAGTAACTATGCAAACAGTACCTTTCCCGTATCCTTAATGAAAAAAATGATAAAACTGTGTCACAAAACAAATAAATACAAATTAGGAAGGCATCACAAACATAAACAATAAGAGATTAGGGTCCACCTGAAGAATCCAAGACATAAAATGCCATTTGTTGCTCAATTGAAATTTCGTAAAAGCAATCACACTGATGAACACCAAAAGATCCGAGGCAATCTAATTAGTAAAACTTAAAAGATTCTTTCTTCATTGGTTACCACAGCAGATGCTCGTCTTCACGAACTGGATGGAACCGGTAAAACAGTTCTTAAAGTAGAAAAATAATGCATTATATTGTTTGATTTCTTCTATCAAAGTACTTTTTCTTTATAAATATACTATTAGAAAAAATTATTTTAAATGGTCTATAAGATTCATTAATTAATTAAGACGATATAAGATTCATACTTAACACTTACTTTCGATTTATTGATTGCACTTCACCCCACGATTTTCTAAAAATCAAACCTTACTTGGCTTTAAATTTTTGGAACCAACCGTTTGATGCTTTGAAACCATTTATGTTCAGCTTCACAGCAAGGTAGTTGGATTTCTGTTTAATGACATTACTGCCAACAAGAATGTTCATTCTTCCCATTTTTCAAGCAAGCAAATCATTTTTTAGTTTAGGATGTTTTGCTTTTCTACAATATTTTTGAGAAGGAGTACTTTTGATGGTACTGTTTTCTTTTTCAGTTTTTTTTAAAGTTTTTAAAATTGTCGAGAGACTATTCTTTAAAATCCAGCTTTTTTTGCCTTTAATATTTTTTCGTCTACATTCAGAATTTTCTTGTCTTCTTTTTTTTCAAATAATGAAGACGTTTGTTTCTTCAACTGAAACAAATCCTCAATGGAACGGGTTCAATTTCTCTTGACAAATGAAACTTCGTACACTGAATTATTCAAATGAAATGAAATTAACTACAGAACAAGAAAGCACAAACTTTTAAGGAGTTTTCCCACTTTCTATATTCTAATGTACGGATAGGAGAAAAAATTTTTACCCCTTTCTGTGTCCACAGGAAGCAGAGAAATTGAATTCTGCACCGCAGTTCTTTTCCATCAAATGCCCGATGTGTCTTCGATTATTGTTGCCACGGTGTCTGGAATACTTGAACGCGTCGCTTTGATGTTCCAAGAACGAATCAAGTTCTCAAGTGTTACATAAAAAAGAATCAAATGTGAAAAACTAAACAAATATCAAATCATAAGAAATTAAAAAAAATTGAAAAGAAAGCTATTTGTCCCAAACGTAAATTCGCAAAATAAAAAAAGAGATCTTTCAAATTTTTGGTTCGTAGATGGGAGTTAAAATTATCATTCGTTAAGTATATTGCATCTATAGTGTCAAGATAGAGACTAGCAACTAGTTCGTAAAAACGTGAGTGTTCGTAAATTAGAGGTTCGTAAAAACTAGCGTCTATTGTACTATTAATGGTTGAAGGTTACAAATTTGGAGCTATTAAGTTTCAAAAAATTCGATGAATAATTCACTGTCACCCTGTATATTGCTGAATGTGAAGAGGTTAAACAGTATTTTTTAAACTCTTTCGTTTATTGGTTAGATTCTTTATCGAGAAGTGCACAAAATCGCATACAAATCCTTCGAATCTTGAAATTCATATTATATTTTGAAACAAATAGGTCATTCACTTGAGGCACGATTCAGTAAAGAACAGTTCTTCAAATGGTCATTAGAATAATAAATATTTCAATGAAATTCCGCAAAACATTTAAATTTCCACAGTCAACCTTTCGACTGTAGAATTTTAAACGAATGATTGAAAGAAATAAGTTATTGCGTAGTGTATCGAATGAAGTTTATGTCATTCAAATTAAGAGAGTTTGACGGCTTAATGTGGCGAAAAGAAATATGTATAAAGAAAAATATGACAAAAGACGGAAATGATGTGAAACTTTTTCGAAGAAGAATGTACCCAAAAACAAGATAATCAGTGATAAAATATTTACATGTAAAAAGTCTGATTCCATAATGATATGCTTTACGATTTTCATTGATGGAGGCATCCGGTGGTTTGGTGAACATTAACTTAAATTTCGCCAAATTTGGCGTGTACTCTACAAAACAAATTGACAAACTTATTGTTTTCAAACACTATTTTTCTTATCTAGAAAAGTAAATGAAATATAAAAAGGTTTACAATTTCTATGTTTTATTTCAAGTTATCAAAAATCGCTGTTTTGGAAGTTTTCCTCGTTTTAATATAAAAATCAAAAGTTAGTACAAAACACATTAAAAAATCTTACCTCATTTTATGAAATGAGAAGATGAAATAAAACATTCTTCCCCAAATATTTTCCCATCACTGGAATTCTTCTTTTATATTTATGAAAAAGGAAACAATGGCATGGGCTCCAATATGTTTGAAGTACTTAATTTGAAGATATCTAAGATTTCATTTTATAAAAATTTCCCCTTTTAATAAGAAAAACTAAATACTTAATTTTTGTTAGAATAGATAAAAAATAGAATTCATGAAAATATGAAAAATAAATCTTCGAAAAAGTTCACAATTATAACATTTCATTTAAAGAAATCAGAAATTTCGATTTTAGGAACATTCCCCTTTTTAATGAAACAAATCATTTTCATATTGAATGAACGAAATACAAAGTTATTATATATAAACTTAGTCAAGGGTACACATAGTCTTTATTTAATTTTTTGAAAGATTGAAAATTTTCTATTTTAGAAATCTTTCCATCCTTCAATACGAATTTCAGAATTTATTTTTCATATGAAAAAGAAAGAAATCAATAAATGTGAATTCATGAACAATTTGAAATAGGAGGATTTCAAAGAGTTTCAATATTTAGTTTCAAGCGATTGAAAATCACTATTTTAAGAACTTTTTCCCCTTTTCAATGTAAAAAACTTTTTACTTTTCTTATTGAAAAAAAATATAATCCAAAGTATTCTCACTTTCTATACTGAACTTCCAGAGGTCACACATACCTACTTTAGAATCTTCTAACCATTTCAGTATTAAATTTGAAGCTGCTGAGAATATCTATTTTAAGATACTTCTTTCAAAATGTAGTGAATAATATATAAATGTGAACAGTATATGAAGTCATCTTAAAGAAAGGAAGAACAAAACACCCAAAGCTATGAGATAAAATTAGTCCAAAGAAACTTAGATTTTTAATATTGAATGTCAGGAGATCAAAAATCTTAATTTTAGAAATATTTACTCTCTTCCATGTTTAATTTCAAGGGGTCGGAAATCCTCACTTTCTATATTCTTCCTCCTCTCAGTTCGAAAAAAAAAAAAATTCCGAAAAATAAAAAGAAACCTCTTGAAATAAAAAATCGAAGTACAAGGCGTAATTCCAAATATTTTCCTATTAATGGAATTCTACTTTTATTTTTATGGGAAGAGGAATAAAAAATAATAAACAAAACAGTGAGTGAGAGAATGTATAAATAGCGAACATATCGAATCTCTCCTTGTAAATGGAGCCCGCTTCTAAACATAATAGATGATTTGGAAACAGGCCGCACTCTATTATTACCCATTTAATGGCTCTAACACCTAGGCCGGCTGCAGAGCACAGGCCTCTAATATGCAGCGGTGCCGCTTTACCAGTCCGGTTATACCTAATATTGGTAATCAATGACAGTTAGCAAAGAGGGAAGTGGAGGGGATGGAGCGGGGGGACGGAACGCTTATCACGCTCTCTGTCCCCCCCCCCTGTTGATTACTTTCAGCTGCTGTTGGAGGGAAGGCGTGATGAAAAAAACATACACACAAATTGGATGACATTAAAGCGCGGCGAAAAGAGGATCTCAGAACAATGAGCGTTTTCATCATTTCTGTAGCGATGAGAAGGGGTTGAAAAGACGCCGACCCTCTCGCGAAGCGAAGTCAGAGGGATCGGCGAGGACATGAATCGGATGACCAAATGTAATATTATATTGGAAGCTGAAAGACGTTTGTAGAGAATTCAACGCGCCGAAAGCAAAAGTTTTCCAAAGTCTCTATTTTGGGAATATTTATCGTCTTTCGTTATAAAAAAAAAAGAGTCCGAAGTCATGAAATACAAATAAATGAAATTTGCGAAAAGTTGTGGGAAATAAATATGCCATTTCACAAAATCTTGGTCTTCTTTTATGTGAGTGAGCGCTTGGCATCTTAGGGTACTCAGAATACTTTCGAATAGCAAGATATTATATTAAGAATTCTATTCTCATACTCATAGTAGCATATGATACTAAGTATATTCCTACTCATAGAAGCATATGATATATTAAGAATACTCACAGTATCTTCTTCTTCTTCTTAGAGTTGGGTTTGTATGTCATTGGGCACCTCTGCTTTTATCAGCATTTTGTACTACTAACTCCAAACCCAATGTTTCCTAGTTCCAGTTGCTCGGGTCACCCACTTTATTAATAAAGTCCGATAATCCTGATCGAGGAGTCTAGGTGTAACTTTCTAGTATGGATGATGCCTAAAGAAGTTAATCTAAAGAGGGCAAGAGCCTCACATTCGTAAATGATATGCTTGGTCGTTTCCTCTTGCGTATGACATTTCCTGCATATAGGGTCTTGCTGAAACAGTCCCATTTTATGGAGGTGTTTTCTGAAATAGTAGTGCCCAGTTATGAAGCTTACGATTAAACGTATCTTCTGCCTAGAGCATCTTAGAATTTCAGAGGAAATCCTCGCTGATGATCCACAGATCATACTTTTAGCATGGGTTTGATAAGGAGTGTTGAGCCAAGCTTCATACATCTCCCGTTTTTCCCTTCTAAGAACATTGGTTTTTGTGGTCTTCAAATTGATCCCACAAAAAGCTCTGCACCGATGGGAGCAAAAGACGATCCTTGTTTAGCAAGTTCATCAGCCCCTTCATTACCTTCGATACCTTTGTGCCCTGGCACCCATACAAGGATCACCTTGTTTCTAGTTGCATACTCATAGTATAGTATATGGTACTAAAAATACTCATATAATACGAAGGATATTCTTAAATATCATACACAGGTTAATGTTAATAGACTGCATGAGCATCATATGATACTAAGAATAATACTCATAGTTACGTATGGTAGCATGAAAAATGCACTTAGAATACTCATATGATAGTTCGGATACTCACGGATATCATGTGTCGATCAGGAGTATTCTTAGGAATCGGTGAAGGAAGCGCATCATCATCATATGTAAATCACAAAAAGTTAAAAAATAGCATTCTTTAATTTTTTATGGTTTATTAATTTTTATGTCAATAAAAAGGATCGAAAAAGAAAATATTTAGATAAAGCTGAATATTTCATATTCAGCTTTTTCTGTACAAATATCAGCTGAATAGTTACACAATCTTTAACTCACTTAATAAAAAATAAATATTCTTGAAAAATGATTTCTAAGAAAAGAAATTGCTCAAAAGCCAGTTTCATGCATAGTGAAATGGACACAATGTTATCACAACAAGACAAAGTGTTTCTGACATTGATTCTGAAAGCATACTTTCGTGATAAATGGGTAAAAATAATTTATTCGCTTGGGAAAATACGCGATTTTCCACGCATCCTTCAAAGACTTGGCTTTAAATAAGTTTATAAGTATTTGAAGGTATAGAATTCACAATTTATTTACATAACTTCTTTTTAAAATTTTTATTGAATGATTTTTAATAAATCGGTTATAAAAAATCACTCTTCTTGGAAAATTGTTTTTAGAAAAAAAATGATTGTTAAAAACCAGTTTCATAAACAACAAAAGACAAGACATGTACAACACAACACCACAATAAACCATATTCACCAGGAAAGTATTTTCATGATAAATGACTATTTTCCTGTGAAAACGCACATTTCGGGCGATTTCCAATACCTCATTCAAAAAATTAGCTTTAATGAGCTTTCGAAGCAGCAAAGTTTGAAACTGTGGATCCCACCATTCAATTTCACTTGAAGCATTTTATGGGCAATTTTTAATAGATTGCTGACCAGTCATAAATCACTCGCCGCAAAAAATTGCTTTGATTAGATCGTTAGTATTTTTTTAAGTGATTGTTTAAAGAATGTTTCATAAACAACAAGAATGATACAATATTATATCGCACAGTTAGTGAAAAGTTTTTGTACAACCATTTTTCTCATGTTCCACTCAAAAAATTAGCTTTGTGAAAAGAAGGCAAACAATAACAAAAAGCACTTACTGATGCCCATTTACTGAAGTCTGAAGAAGCAGTGGCAGTATAACATCGTTTTTATAAATGAATGAATTTCCGTAAATGAGTTTATTGCGTGCGCGCGCGTGTATCAGGTTTTATTTAATATATTTTATCACGCAGTTTACCTTTAAAATGTAGTTTTTGACACTTTGGCCACCCAAAGAGAATCTTAGACAAGGTATGAAGTCCTATGATTTCATTTGTTGCGTGAATAGCAATATATAAGATGACAATGAATAAAAAAATATGTTTTGATTGAGAGAAGACAGTTTTGTTGCTTGATTCATGAATACGATTCGAATCTTGGGAGTTTATTTTTATGAAAATAGAATCATGATTCCGATCTTGGTTAGTAATTCTCGGCGCTGGAGTAGAAGTCAAATCTTTCACATAACATTGATGAATTGTAGGCCTTTGATGTGTTGGAATTGCTTAAGAATCGAATATTAAATCTTCTCATGACGTGATGGTAAAAGTGGTTACGATTCGAATATTTAGATTCCCAAACCTTTGAAGTTACGATGATTCGAATATTTTCATGCGCTGGCATGGAGTCGCTTTCCAGCGTCGCCGCAGTCCTTCCGGCAGGAGCAGAGGGGGGAGTGGAATGATACTTCATGGGAAAACGCGCCGCCTTCTTCTGCTGGCGCGCCGATGAGAGGGAGAGCCGCGGTTACAGTGAGAGGCGAGGCCGCCGGCAAACGATTCTCCTCACCGCCTACCTTACCCGAGAACATTTCGACAAGATACTTCAATATTTTTATAATTTTCACGGCATACCTAAATGGTTGAAGTGGGCCTTCAAAGGGGGGTGACCAACGATTTTTTAAATTTAAAAACCCCTGGTGCTGTTCCAAATCATAAAAAAGTAAGTTTTGATTCAGAAAACATGAAGCTATTATTTCTATTTACTATCGTAATTATGTGAAAGCTTTCATCTCATGGTTTATAACAGAGGATTTCAAAAAATACACTGTCAATTAAGTTTTGATTTTATTCATCATGTAAGTGTCTGTCAATCACTTCTTGTCCACGCATTCTACTCATATGCGCATATGTTTTCTAAGCCATCAATCCACGTCTGCAAGGAAAGAGCGGACCCTTTGGCCACTGAAACGAAGACCAGAGAGCTGACTATTCAGCAGTTAGCTTGTGAGAAGACATCATATTTATATATACGCATATTATATAAAATCCAAAAATATTTCGGCCGGTAGAGTTTGAAGCCAAATGAATGACCCCCTCTGCTCCCCGGCATTCATCAGCCACAAAATGAAGGCAGTTATCGAGATGCATTTCCGTTCTCTCATTCCTGACGGCTAAAGTCACAGCTAGCGCTCTCTTTCAGCTCTCGGTCAAGTGACCCACTCCACCCCTGAGCTGCTCTCCTCTTCCATCAACGCCACACCAGTGGAGTGACCATGAGGCCCACGAGCTACTTCACAAAATCTTGCACTTAAAGTAAAGCTGTTCTCTTTCTTTTAATAATATGCATTTTGACGGGGGACTTTCTAAATGATTTGTATACTTTTCTTCCCAGTATATCTTCTGCTTACATTATAAACGGAATTTTTTCTTAACAGTGCACCTCTTATGAGCTAATCAACAATTATTAAATGTGATGACCTATGATAAATTCTGACTGAAAGGGTGGGATTGACCATAGATGCGTTTCGCCGAACTGTCGCAATGCCGTTGGACATCTTCTGCGAAAGGAAAATTTTCCATTCTCCGCATCCACCCGAGAAACTTCCAAGTACCCACATTTCAATTAAAACACGAAAGAGTTTTCAGTGATAATCATGATTATTTTTTTTATTCAGTTTGTTGCAATTCGACACCCCCGAAAGAAAAGCACTTTCTATAGATACACCCTCGCCTCAAGGGAAAACAAACCTGGAAAACTGCAATGCTTTCACACCAACTGACATGTATGCAGAAATTAAAAACGCAACATTTAATTTACATTATTCAGCAATGACCCATGTTGAGCTTGAAACCTTTCCTCTTAAAAATGGGATCCTATCAATGAGTGAAATTAAAATTATGTTGAATCCTAATAATTGAAAAAAAATTTGGAATCTTTTTTGAGGACATGTGAATGACATATGTCGAGCTTGAAAAGTTTCCTCTTAAAAATGGGATCCTATCAATGAGTGAAATTAAAATTATGTTGAATCCTAATAACTAAAAAAAAAAAATTTTTAATCTTGTTTGAGGACATGTGAATGACATATGTCGAGCTTGAAAACTTTCCTCTTAAAAATGGGATCCTATCAATGAGTGAAATTAAAATTATGTTGAATCCTAATAACTACAAAAAAATTTGGAATCTTGTTTGAGGACATGTGAATGACATATGTCGAGCTTGAAACGTTTCCTCTTAAAAATGGGATCCTATCAATGAGTGAAATTAAAATTATGTTGAATCCTAATAACTAAAAAAAAATTTGGAACCTTGTTTGAGGACATGTGAATGACATATGTCGAGCTTGAAAACTTTCCTCTTAAAAATGGGATCCTATCAATGAGTGAAATTAAAATTATGTTGAATCCTAATAACTAAAAAAAAAATTGGAATCTTGTTTAAGGACATGTGATCATTAAAAATCTTTCAGTGGGAGAGGGAATAAAATACAAAATTAAACATTTTTCGGTATTTATTTAATAATTTCTATGCTTTTATGTAACAAATTGGAGGCTATTCCTTAACTTGTTTCCAAGCAGAGAAGGGTTGTGATTCATGAGTTCAATGCCAGCTTCGGTCGAGGATATTTGTGGTGACAGGGAAGCTGCTTTCAAGTTTAAATCTTGGTCCAGTCGTCTCTCTTGAGCAAAAAGCTTCCCCTAAATGACATGTAAGCAAAAAAGAACCACAGTAAATTTTTGAATCTTTAAATTTTTTGGGGAATTATTCGAAATAAGAAGAAGGAAGAGTCATACTCTTGCAAAACTTCTAACATTCTTCATAATGAATAAGAAGAACTTTATATTAAATGCATATAACTCGATTAAACTCATAAATGAAAGCTCAACTTAAAAATGATGCTGAAAGTTAAAAGCATATTTTAACCCACTCCAGATTTACAGGTAAATAAGTAAACAGTATTCAGGTAGTGGACAAAAATTAAAAAATTTTACATTTAAATTTTAGTTTCATTTTCTATTATAGACTGCCATGAGATGAAATAAATGTTTTTAAAATGCTTCCCTGAGCATTAATTTCGTATTAGCATCGGAGGAAGTGATGACATTGTCGGAAAAACAAGTATTACCAATAATAGTAGTGCCTGTATTTTGATTTTAAGAGAAAATTAGAATTGTATTTCAATTTAAACTAATTATCAGATTTGTAAAAATTTGAAGTTTGATTTCGCTTGCTTAAATTTAAATTACATTTCACTTATGTTTTCATTTGCGTTGATCTTTACGAATACAAGCCGAGCTGGCAGCCGAATGGTTAGCGCTCTTGCCTTCGGTTCAACAGTTCGTGGGTTCGAATCCCACCTTGGGCATGGATGTTTGTAGTGGTTCGGAATCCACTATAAACCGTAAGTCCCGGTCTAATTAGCCCTCGTGTGCAAAAAATGACCGTTGAGCGACAAACAAACCAAACAAACCAAACCTTACGAATACAAATCAGTTTCTTTCTCTCGGATGACCGGGAGATAGAAACATGCCTAAATACAATGCTTCATGGAAGTATCATTTTTCGTGAGCTCTGAATCTCGTCGCCAAAGTATATTTTATAGCGCCAATAATTGCGAAGCATTTTTCTTTTAAGTTATAAGTTTATTTTTTCTTGTTTATAGATTAATTATTACACACGCCTGGAAACTTGTAATGTCAACATTCTGTTTAAATTTCAATAGGATCCACATTTTCATATCCATATTTATTATTAATGTAGAAGTTCTCAAAAAACATAATTTCAATACTAAAGATGAATCTTTGTCTCAGGAAATTCTTTTCTAAAACTCCTATGTAAGGAAAATGTCGTCCTTCCAGTACGAGAAAAGTACCGACAAACTTGTCTAGAATAAGCTAAAATTGGAACAAACCGTTGAGTAAAAATCACACACACACACACAGAACACAAAAGTTCCCATAATATTTTTAACACAAGCCATACACATTAAATTTTCTGATAGAGAGTAATGAAAATCTGCATTTGCTAAACTTGATCATACTTGACTCTTAAAGACAATTTGCTAATTATGGAAAAAAATCCGTTCTTTCAAAGGTAATTTACATTTGTTTTGAAAAGAATAATGAAAAGAAATGTTTCATGTTTTAAAACTCAATAAAAAGAAGTTTTTTCAATTTTAGGGGTGTGCGTATAGAAAATGTAACATGTGCCATTGATCAAGAGTCCCTTTTGCTGAAATTTTTGGAGTCATTGATTAATAAATGGAATTTTATCTTTGGAGGTCAATATTCAGGCAAAATAGCATAGGACAGCTCCCTATTACTCCCGTTCAGCCGGGGGGGGAAAGAGTTGAAATGTTTTTAATTTTTTTATAACAAAATTTTAAACATTTTGTATGATATCTTAAATATTTTCCAACGAATGCATAAACTTATAAAATATGTAGGGTTAAGCTGCTTCAACTATTTTCTATTTTTCTAAGAAACAACTTTTATGTCTTAGCATTTATAACATTTTGTAAAAGGTATCTGTTATTTTCTTCTAAATAAACAAAATTATTTTTTGATAAGTATTTTTTAAAAAATAATCATTAAAAATATCATTCAATAAATTATAATTTTATGAATAAGAAATACACACACAAAAATAAATTATTGAGTGCGTATTTCTAACTCATAAAATTATAATTTAATACAGGTTCAAAATTTGATAACTGAAAAATAAGAAATCTTTGTCTTTTTTTGTAATTCAGTCGATATATGCAGATTTCAAAGACATTTAAATTTAATAAAAAAAATTTATTCCATTTAGTTTAAAACTTTCTTTAAAAAAACATACTTATAAACAACCACTGAATGCTCGATATTTTATTCTAAATTCTAATCTTATCATTATATATAAAAGTTAAAGTGTGAAAAATTACAAAACAATAAAAACCCTCATTTTTAACGCAAATATATTTTGACAGTGAATGTCCAATTATGGAACAGATGAGAGCATCCAAATTTTAAAAGCAATAAAAGAAGAAAATAAATGAATGAATCCTTCCATTGTGTGTGTGAATATAAAGCTGTTAGTAAAAATCATTTTTATCTTCTTCTAAAAAATACTGAATACTCGATATTTGTGAGAAATATCAGCTTCATACCCATTTAAACTTCAGTTTTTGGAAATATAAGAAATAAAATGTCATCGATAGAAATTGCAGACAAGCGATGAACGATAGAGCCACGGGAACCTGAAATCTGAAGTTAATCAACTCATTCATTTAACATTAAAAAATTAATAAAAAAAACTTTCTATATGTACTTGTAATGGGGTTTGGTAAAATATCTTAATCATAGACATATTTAGAATTTAATTTGTGGGAAGTTTGAATAAAGTGTCACACAATCCGCTTATATTTAAACTATAAAAGACAGTCACCAAAAATTTAAAATCTAAAAGTTTTTTTTTTTTGTATTATATAGGAATTATTAAAAAAAATTTTTAGGAAATTTTAAAATACATTTTTTTAAAAAACCAAAAAAATCACTTTTTATCGAGGGCTTAAATGATTTAAACTGTTTTTGAAGTGTCTATTAAATGATTTCTGTGGAAAACATTCTTAAAGTCCAAAATTTTATTATGTAAATATGGCCGCAAAATATTAATTAATTTTGTGATTTTGCACAATGCGCCATTATGAAATGCCTTTTCATGTTTCCACATAAGTTCACTCAAAGCTGTTATTGTAAAGTCATCATGCATAGCATATTTTCATGAATGAATAGAACATTTTTGGAATACTGATGATGTTGTCGGTGAAAGGGAACTTATTTTATGAATGAATGGAAAATATTCAGAAGCACTAAAGAAAAGTTGAGTATAAAAATAAACAAATTCCATGAATCAATAAAAAATATTTTAAAGCGTTGATTTAATTCATGACGAAAACATGAATCTGAATACAAAAAGGATCTTTTTTATATAATAGTACCATATTTAACTATGAATTATATAATTTCAAGCATATTTCTTCATGAAAAAATTTGCTCGAAGCAAATCTCAGCCTTAGAAATGGTAAATGACATTAATTATATGGATGATTTGAAATTATGCTTGAATAAATGTATATATTTTGTCCTATCATAAAAAATTGTATCATTTTGCAAAGTAAATTAAAAATATCGTAATTCTCTCATTTGTGTTCAATAAATACTGCAGAGAATTGAAATTTCAACTTTCATGAAAAATCTCTTGCTAACTATTTTTTACTGACTTCATGAAAACTCACATAATTAGTTAATAATTTACTGAAAATTAAAAAATCACCCACTAATAAAGTTCACCACAAAAATATTTCATTCATTTCTCAAAAAAATTAGTATTTTATTAGTAATAAGTTTATAAATAAAAATATACTGTCAATAATTTGTGCAGCAAGCACTTTTCAATCATTTCACAACAATACAATTTAGTAATAAATTCGTAGTTAAAAATATGTTAGCCACAGTTGTTCCAGCAAATATTTTCCATTCCTTCAAGTAAGTAGAAAAAATTTTAATTAAAAATTTCTCATCAGTAAATTTTGAAAAGAAATCTTTCTTTAATTCGATGAAAACATGATCTTGTTATAAGTTTACACTTAAAAATAAAGAGTGCCAATAAATTTTGAAGTAAATATCATTCATTTATTTTATGAAAAGGTGAAAATTAATAATTTAGTAATAAATTCATAATTAAAAATGTCTTACCTATTTTCAATGCAATATTTTTCTTACAAAAATAGAGAAATTTAATTAAAAATGTCTTGTCAACAAATTTTCCAATAGATATTTTTCCATTATTTCACGAAAACATAAAATTTTATAACTTCAAAATAAGTTTGCAATTGAAAATACAATGACAATAAATTTTAAAAAAAAGCATTTTTCAATCATTTAAAAGCATTGCAGTTTATAATTTAATTAAAAGTTAATTATAATTAATAAAAGTTAATATTAATTTTGTGAAGCACAAATAAAAATTTAATTAATTTAATTAAATTTTCAGTTGCTTAACCAAAAGATAACAGATCGCTGCAAAATTTTTTATCGCTAACAAACTAACAAAATCCATTTTACACTTATTTGTTGAAAGTGTTGCAGCTGCTCATAATTAAGTGATGAATTCAGCCCTGAAAATATCAGGCCGAGAATATTTTATCGAACATTTTAATTTATTTTAAGGAAGTTAGCAGATTATAATTCTGTAAAAAGTTTATATATATATATATATATATATATATATATATATATATATATATATATATATATATATATATATATATATATATATATATATATATATATATATATATATATATATATATATATATATATATATATATATATATATATATATATATATATATACATATATATATTATATATATATATATATAAAAGTATATATATATATACTTTTTTAATGAATAGAAAGAATTCATAATTAAAATTCTCTAGCAGACATGTTTTTCAAGAAACGTTTTTCATTTGCTTCACAAAAGGATATCAGATCATAATTCAGTAAAAGAAGATCATGTTTTAAAAACTCTTGCTAACTAATTTTACAATAAATTATTTTCGCTTATTTAATTAAATTATAGAAATTCGTAGTAAAAAATCTGTTGCCAACACATTTTGCAACGAATATTTTTAATTTACTTCTCAAAAAGATACCAGTTGATTATTCAGTGAAAAAAATCATAATTTGAAATCTCTTATCAATAAATTTTGCAATAAATATTTTTGAGTCATTAAATTAGATTACTGAAATTCATTATTAACAACCTGTCGCTAATCAGTTTTACAATAAATATTTTCCCTATATTTAATGAAAATAAAGAATTTATAGTTAAAAATCTCTTGCAAACAAATTTTACAGCAAGCATTTTTCATTTGTTCCGTGAAAGGATAACAGATCATAAACATCCTTAAAAATCCCTTGAAAGCAAATTTTATAATAAACATTTTTCATTCATTTACTTACTAGAAATTCATAGCTACGAATCCCTTGCAACAAATTTTGCAACAGACATTTTTCATTTCTTTGATTAAGATATATAAATTCGTATCTAAAAATCTTTCACCCATAAATTTCGCAACAAATGATTATAATTTACTTTATGAAAAAATAACAGATCATAATTCAATAAAACAAAACCATAATTAAAAATCTCTCAACAAAGTTTTCAAAAAAATGTTTCCATTTATTTCACAGAAATATGCAGGTCATAATTTAGAACACAATCCACATTTTACATAAAACAAGCAAAATATTCTAAACCTTATTACATATCATTAAAAATAATTCAAGTTTTTGCCTGAGTTTTGCAATTAATGAAAATTTTCTGCAGTTATTTCATTTATAGTAACAATGTGATGATTCAACATGTAAAAATTTTCATTTACAATGTCATCTTATTAAATAAGAAAATTTCTTTTAATTTCTTTTACTGTTTAGTTTATGAGAATGTTAAAAATGATTAAATTTAAAATATTCATTTTCAGCAGAAGCAGTAAATCAATATATCAAATAAATAC
Organism: Latrodectus hesperus; assembly: GCA_037975125.1. NCBI lineage: Eukaryota > Metazoa > Arthropoda > Arachnida > Araneae > Theridiidae > Latrodectus > Latrodectus hesperus. Next base: position 58,628,493 of record CM075850.1, read on the forward strand.
ATAATATTCAAATAAAATTAAATTAAATCAAATATCATTTAACTTTATTAACAATTATTATCAGTGTTATGAAGGTTAAAAAAATTTATGTCTTTGATAGTATTTAGGTGAAGTTATTAATTGGGAAAATGAATCCAAATTAACAGGTTTTTAAGCACATCCTTTTCGTCTAATAACAGTAGATTTCTATTCACTCATTGAAAACATTCATTTATTTCGATGAATTTCATCTATACTGAGAAAGTTTTAAAAAACATTTTTCACTATCAATAATAATTAGGTACTGATGAAAAAATAAAGTTGAAGTTAATAAGTTTTAAACATTTTTGTGATTTTTTTCATCTATTACAATGTATATTTAATTTTTATTTTTACTCATGCATAAATCTATTATAAATATACTACAGAACAATTTTGAGAATTGTTGTTGATATTATGAATATTATAAAAAGTTAATTGATTTCCACTTTTATTTCATTTTTTAACAATAATTAAAAATATTGTAAGGATTTAATGATCTATTTTAAATACATTAGTGTTTCATTTCAATGAAATGTATTGATGTCATTATAATATTTCTGTTAACATTATTTTTATAATTATGGAAACTAATTATTGATGGTAAATAAATAATTAAATTTAAATTAACATTTTAACATTGTTATTAACAAAAATAATTGAAACAACATAAATAATTAAATTCACATAAATAATTAACAAAACATAAATAATTAAATTACATTAACATAGATAATTAAATGAAAATTAACAAGTGTCAAACACCCGAATTTCTATATTTCTGGGTGTATAAACATTGTCTTCAGTAATATATTGAATATGATTGTTCCATTACTTTAAATATTGTAGTTATCCGTTACTTCACATATTGTATTTTTTATCCATCAATGCTATGCATATGATGAAATGTTAAATAAAAAGTTTATTCTATTGACGATATATGAATAAAAAGTATGTGAATTTATTGATCGATGAATATTAATAGGAAAATAAACAATTAAATGAAAAATGAAAAGGTTCCTATAACTTCTAGATTCTTTTCATCAACTGCAAATGCAATACTGTCTCTTAAGATTTCTAAAACGAAATATTTCTTACTTTTATATATGAAATGAGATGTAAATATGTACAAAATTTTTATATTGTTCATTTATAAAGAAGATATTGAATTCTTACGAGAATACTAACAGGATATTATACGTAATATATGAATGGGAAATAAAAATTCATCGAATATTAATTTCATTTAATAATTTATTTTCCTAATTTATTTTCATATATATATTTCGGTACTCCTCGAATTTTTTTCCAAGTACAACAAAATATTATAGATTTGTTCATTTGAATTTCAGAAATAAGAAAATTATTTTACTCTAGAAAGTAAATAAGACTGAAAGAAATGTTTTTAGTGTGCTTTATTTGTAACAACGAAGAAGACATGGACATTTTTTTTTACATGAGTCAGGTATTTACAACAATAATTCTTTGCACACAAAATTCTTTTTACATAGTCTTTGTTTATACAGCATTACTCATGGAACAAACAACACATACAAGGGAGGAACATGCACACTTCATAAATAAGACACTACTGTACACAGGAGATCTGGACAACCGCCCACACGATGAAGGTGATTTTCAACCCTCCTCTCCCAACACAGAGCACACTTTTCACTTGCGCATTTGCCTGGCGTTTGCCTGGGCTGAAATGTTCAAGAATACAAAGCAGTCAACTTTTGTACCTTGAGACGAATTTTGATGACAATTATCAAACGCTCTTTGAATGTGAGGGTAGTTAGTCCCAAAATTCTTCTTCGTAGAAATGTAACTGCAAGGATACATTTCTTTGAAGATGAATATTTATGAAAAAATAATCCCTAGTCATTAATTTAAAAATTAAATGTATTATTCCTTAAATAGAACGTTGGAATAAAATGTTTTTAAGATTTTTGCGAAGAGAGATTTTTTGTTTTAATCTTAAACACATACATTTTCTTAAATGAAACATGATTTTAAAATGTCTCAGATATCTTAAAAAGGAGTTTTTCACTTCTTAAGGGAGCAAAGTTCAAACCGAAGCTTTTCAAATTTTCATCTTAAGCATTTTATATATTAAAATAAAAGTTATTACTATTACAGTATTTCTGCAATTTTCGTTTCGTTATAGAAATTTTATTAAGTGAAATTCAAGAAACTCATATGATTTTCATAAATTATAAATGTATGCACCTTTTTTGCACTTTCACTTTTCTATAAACTGCATGATATGTATGCATATATATACGCATCCAAAAATATATATACGCATACATATATACATTCTTACGCATTAAACGCACACACAAATATATGATATATATATATATATATATATATATATATATATATATATATATATATATATATATATATATATATATATATATATATATATATATATATATATATATATATATATAAGTGTGTGTGCATGTATGTATGTATGTAAGTGTTGTACATAATTTTAATTTTAACCTTATAGGATAATATATGAAAAATAGAAAACGGAGGCAGTAACTAAAATAATTTTGTAGGATGCGAATTAGTTTTTTGAGAGAGAATTTATTTTAAATTCAATATCTATAAAAATAAAATCCCCATTCCGTTTGTCCACCGAAATTTTGTTATGTTTTGAAAGTTGCGTGGAAAGCAGTGAAGTTTTTATTATTATAGTATCTATGGCTCTTTCTAATTTAAAATAAAAAATCAGTTCCTATTAGAAATTTGATTTCATCGTTTTTCATTCATAAAAAACATATATAATGACAACTGATTTGAATTTATTGTGAGAGAAATTGATTTTATGAAAGAACAAAAAATATTTTGAACCATCGATGCATTTAAAGAAAGTAGACCCCTGAATTATTAAGAAAAATGGGATATACTTTGGAACACACATGCTGATGAAAATATATGTTGTTTTTAATTAAAAAGGAAGCCGTTGACTTTAATGTGATATTTATCTCCAAATATCTATTTTAAGTATCTATAATAAAGATATTTATCTTTAAAGACTTCAAAATCAGTTCTACAAAATCAAATTCACCTTCACATATTACACAGCCTTCAAATACATTATATTCAATCGAGATGTTTTGATTGCTGACCAGTACTGAAAGTGTGCCAAATATTTTTATCCCAGTTTAATTATCTGAATCATCTATTTTATGTTACCAAAAACAAAATATTCTATTAAGATCAGCAAATTCTGCTATAATAAGAATTTTTATTACATTCTTTCATTTCATTGCTTTTAAAACAATATATCTAAGCTTGCAATTTTATTTAGTACTCAATTTTGTATTCATATCTATTCAAAATTTATTAAAGAAAATGAATTGCTTACACACATACAAGTATTTGACTTTTATGCTGATTTAATACATAATTTATGGACAGTGTTTTTAGTAATTTTAATTAATCTTATACATTGTTTATAACATTACTTAAAATAAATTTTATATAACAATTTATCTTATGAGAAATGTTAAAATATATAAATATTTTTGCTTAAAAATTGCTATTAATTACTTTGTAAGAAACGAGTTTTAATTCCATTATTTAATTTACATACTTAATTATTTAAAAATCCCGGTGGCTTTGGTAGCGTTTCACGCTCCCAAGGCACAGGTTCAAAGTTCGATCCTCGTGTTGGGCAAGGTCGACTCAACCTTTCATCTCTTCAGAGGGTCGATAAACTGAGTACCAAGCAGGGAACTAAACAATGAAAGTTTGGCGTTTGGCCTAATAAGGGACATATGCTTTGCACCCCAGGGCCTATTGGTCAATGAACAGAGATGGGCCCACAAGGGCTGTAGTGACACTGAGTTTATTTAATTACCTATTTAATTGATACTCTTAATCAGTTGAAAAAATATATTATTATTCATTAAAAAATTGGTATCTCTCTATCTTTGTCTCGTTGTTTTTTAAAAATTAAACTATATTTTCATTCAGGAAGAACTTAAAACTGGTTTTCTAATAAAAATAAATAAATCTTTTTTTTTTAGAGAATTGAAATACTTTTTGTTCTCTTGTTAAGAAAAGTATAATGTTTTCTTTTAAAATATTCTGAGCTATCCTTTTTATTTTTTGTTATCGCTTTAAACAACAAGTCTAAAGAATTTGGAAATCTTTAAAAGCTCTGTCATTTTTTTTATCAATTTTAGTGTTTCATCCTTTCTTATACTGAAAAATTACTATTACTTCTAATGTAATAATTATAATATCTTTATAAATCCCAACAATTTTAATTTTAACATCTGTACCATATAATAGAAAATGTTTTAAATTCTATGTCCACCGAATAATTAAAAAATTTGGAGCAAATTTATTATTTAGTAATGGAAAGTGTATGTAACAAGAATAAAATAGGATTAAAGTAGAGAAAAGACATTTCAGTTCAATAATAAATATTTGTCGATACTTCCATGGTATAAAAGAAGATTAATTGAAGACAGAAATTGTAAAATAAATTATTAATTGAAAATCTATATTTCTTTTTTTTCTTTCGTGCAGAAATATTATCACTTAAGAGAAATGTTTTTATCTTTCAGTTTAAATATATGAATGAATAGAAATAAATTCCTACATTCTTCATATACAAATAAGATTTTCCTTTTCCTTAATAAAACAAAATATATCGATCAAGACCAAGAATAAATTCATCTTGCATTACTCGCACTGTAATAGGTGAGGTTATATTTCTGCAGCCATGGAAGTGTTGTCCTAGAGTTCTTTGAGGGTAAGCAAACTGCCGACAAATATCTAGGTGTACTAGAATATCAAGTACCCCCTGCCGTGTTGCGTTCTTATCCTGATGGTGACGGACACTTCAAGAACGATAGTGCAGCTGAACATCGTGCCAGAAAAATGTTCAAAATTGGTGTGCTGAACATCAAGTCTTTCTAAGTCTGAAGTCTGAGAAGTCTTTCAACACTTTCTCTGGCCACCACAGGTCCTGACCCATGAAATTGTGTGGGGCAAAGACGCATCTGACTGCCCTCTCCTCATGCCATGCACTAGAAAGCGGCAGAGTCAGTGCATCTCTGGACATGCAAACCCCCCCCTGGGTCCGCACGAGCCTGTGCAGCAAGGGCTAATGCTGATCTGGGGTTTCTAATTCATTGGCCAGTGTGTTTATTTCCTCTTCTCAATTTGAAAGAATGAATATCACAGGTAATAAAAATAAAACTTTTTATGAATGTCATTGAAATTTTCAGAATTAATTTATTAAAAAACAGTTTTTTATGGTTTTGATAATTAGGATAATTTAGTCAAAAAAATATCTTTCCAGTTTTTAAGAAAGATGATATTTAAGAATTGTCAAGGCGCCATGACAAGTAAATATTTGACCTGATGATTGTTTCAATCATTTATTTTTATAAAAACTATATCCGCTTTTAATTTTGAATAGTTAAAATTTGAACAATATTTTACTGATTTTTTTATAGATGGCGCCAAAATGCATCTTGGGATTCGTTTAAATTTGAGAGGGTATTTGATTTTTAGCTATATTACTTCAGAAATGTTGTTTTTATTAATATTTTTTTTATTAAATTCTGTTTATTTTTTGTAAGATAAGATTTGAAAATTATTATAATTTTGATAAGTGCCACAATAACCTATTTGTCAGAGCTTCATTCTCGTTTTCAGAAGGTATGAGTTCCAGCCCCGACCCCACAAGGTCAGTCGTGTTCACTCATGGCGAATAGGGTACGTAAAATGTGTCGTGTTTGTGATGTCCTCCATGAAAAATGATACCTCTAGGAACGTTACAGCAAGTCTGGGGGTCTTTTCCTTCTTCCTAAATTACGAGCCATTTTCGAAGTCATAACAGCACCTTTACTGGGGTGGCCCACTGTATAAAGACTTTTATTCCTTATACTGTTGAAAAGGGGAAGGAACAAGAACCACAGAGTTTTGATTAGACTTATTCCTTTTTTTAGATTGGATTATTTTTATCTTATTAATTTATATTGATTTTTAATAATATATTTATTTGACAGATTTTGATTTTAAATATGTATTTTTGTATTTATGTTTGGAAATGTTGTATGTGGTTTGGCTGGATCTGTTGGCTATAATGTTTTAAAATATATTGATAGCTAATAACAAAAAATAATTTTTCAATATACTAAAGTAGTAATAAAAGAAATGTGCAGAATAAATTTTAAAAGTAATGAAAATTTCCTTTTGAAGTAAATAAAAAAATATAAATTAGTATTTAGATATTCTTATTGTTGGTGATGATTGAAAGTTTTCGTTTCCTTTATCGAAAGATTGAAAGTTCTATACTCGACGCAATCAAAGATAGAAATCACTTATAGCTATTAGGGCACATAAAATAGATGAGGACTGTAATGTTTTCCTAATGAATTGAAGCTTCTGGCAACAGGTCTGAGGATCTTACCTTTGGTCCCTGCTTCTAAATGAAGACCCACTTTCAAGAGCAAAATTTGCTTTGACACAGTGTAGTAAATTGCAGTTCTTGTTTTACTTTTTTCTTTTCTTTATTTTTTTCCCTTCGAACTGGATAGTTTTACATATTTGATGTTCTGCTTCTAATGGCTGATATTAAGTATTTTTCATATTCCAACTGCTCTGACAGGAAAAGTTAAGATAACGTTAAAAGTAGTGCCTCTTTCTTAGAGCTACCATTCTATTCCGGGAATATTCTTCATGCGCAATGTGCTGTGTTCACATGAAGACTCCCATCGGGGTGGACCAGGTCGACTCAGCCTTTCATCCCTTCAGTGGGTCGATAAACTGAGTATCAAGCATGCTTGGTAACTAAACACTGGGGTTTTCATGCAAGCAAACCCCCTAATCGAGACATATGCTTCGCACACCAAGTCAGGGGAAACAGAGGTGGGCCTTGCCCCTTATAGGTTGTCGTGCCACAGAGCTTAATAGTTATCTTAATATATGGAGTTTCCTATGCAAAAAGGCATATTTTCTGAATATTAAAAAATTAAATGCATTAAAATTTGATGAGAAAACTAAATAAATCGGAATAGTATAAATGTTAAGAATGGTAAATGAAATACTTAATAAATACTCAGTGAATGATACTGCATTTGTAAGTTATATGTTTTAAGTTTCATAAACACAATAAATATTGAACAACCTGACAAATACCGAAAAGTCTCAGAAATGTAATGATTTGTGAAATTTGATTTCCAAAGTACTCTGAAAACAACAAGCACTGAAATGATTGTTAAGTAAGTGTGATGACAATGTCTTCACTTTATAGATTATCTTTAAATAATGGTGCAATAAGCAGGGCAAATCTGCTTACGATATTTTTGTAAATACCTCCTAAAACTTAGCATTTAGTTCCAAATTTATGGATTCCGGGATTGCCCAATGGATGCTTGATTTGTCTGCTGTTCAATGGCGATTTTTCAATCGTGGGGACGCATTAGATCGGAAATTACAATTTGAAATGGATTCTGAAACCACTACAAATATTTATGCTGAATTGAGAATCGAGCTCGGAGAACTAACCAGTCAAATGCTATTCGAAATCTTAATTGGGAAAGGTTTTTCTCGTCATCGGGCTCTATACCTGACTCGACCGGAGATCCGTCGTGTTCACTTATTGTAATTGGGACACGTAAGATAGATCTTTATCGCAATGGAACTTCTTTGGCATGGCAAGGGGTGATGAGAAGGAATCAGGTGCCGATTTCAAAGACACGTACTTCAAAATTACGAGGATGTTGGCGGTGCTATTCAATTCGGATACATATATATATATATATACATATATATATATATATATATATATATATATATATATATATATATATATATATATATATATATATGATATATATATATATATATATATATATATATATATATATATATATATATATATATATATATATATATATATTTTATAAAATTAATAATCAAATATTTAAAATATAATGAAAATACCAAATGGAGAAAAATACATTGCAAATACTGAATGGAAAACAATACATTGAAAATGCTTTGAAAAGTTTCAAAGAAAAATATCAAAGATATATATAAAATGGAACGCAGTATCAACATGGCCAGCTTCGTCAGGGGGTGTTGACCACATTGGGACAAATTATGGCTGTTCTGCACTGGCCCAAGACATAGTCTTAAAGAAGTCAGTACACCCCAAAGCCACACCAAAATTTCAAACCAAAATGTTAAGCCAGAATAAAAGAAGTAGAATATAATCTAAAATATATAAGCCAAAATCCAATGTTGCCAAAGTACATTTAATTTATAATAATCATCAAATTAAAACCATATTTCTGAATCCATATCTAAATACAAGTCCAAATCTGCAAGAACCTCACTAAATACTATATGTAAGCCAAATAAATACAGAAATTAACGACTAAATGTAAACACAATCGGCATTTCAAGCTTCTTATAAGACCTTCAAGGCTTGGATAGCCCTTCTGTAGTATAAAACTACGCCTTACTTCACTCTTATAAGCAATGCTCTACTAGCCAATTAGTGTTTAATAAATTTAGCTGGAATGCCATTACGAGTTAAAATATTTTCTAGTCTATTTATTTGTTTATTGATGTTGTTTAAATTATTACATATATTGTATATTCTATTAAGTTGATTAAAAATAATATTTTAATAAATTTTAATTGAAATGCTTGAATTCCAGAAAATTAGTTTATTAACTTTGAAATTAAAATTATTAGTTTTATCATATATGTCAGTAAATATGTGGTTATCTTTTATCGTTATTGAAATATCTAGAAGCTCAGTTTTTAAGTTATCAATATTAGTTTTAATTAATTTGAATTCCTTAGGATATATAGTATTGTAAATTTTATCCATGTCCAAAATTTATGCCATGTTGGTACTTCGTTCCATTTTATATCTATCTTTGATATTTTTCTTTGAATTTTTTCCAAATATTTTCAATGTATTGTTTTCCATTTAGTATTTTCAATATATTGTTCTCCATTTGGTATTTTCATTGTAAATAAATGATTATTAATTTTACAAAATATACTATTAACTGTATTTTAGTAATTCTATTTTAGCTGCTTTTGCGCTGAATGTATTGCTAAGCATAAATGTTTTTATGTATTCTTGTATTTTTCAGTTCTATATATAATCTTTCATTATATATTATATATATGTAAGTTTGTATATATATATATATATATATATATATATATATATATATATATATATATATATATATATATATATATATATATATAATTATTAATATTAAATAAAAAAAAACTTAAATGTTGATTTAATTATTGAGAATTGAATAGTTAAAATGGAAAAAGATAATACTTAAAATACTTTCAGCGCATTCTGGGAAACTTTGAGCTTATCTATTCAAAACTACATATTTATCTAAAAATTTAATTTGACAAATAATGTAAAAAAATTTAAAGTCTACTTCTATTTAGGTCAACAAAAAAAAATATTTCTCTTTCTCACATATAAAACTAAAATTATTTGATTAAATTTAAATAAATTATATTTAAATAAAACTGTATTGACACAAAGTGTTATCCAATACAAATTTTAAAAAATGTATTTGAACTTGAGTGGATAAATGAAAAGTATTTTATTAACAATTGAAAATTTGAACAAGATATATTTAGGGAGAGTGTGAACCAACAGTAGGAACTGAAAAAAGCAAATTAATATGGAAAATAAAATAAATATAGAAACCCCATTTCGTGTTAAGCTGCAAGAGTGTTTCGATACACGCGGCACATCTTAAGTGAATTGCATACTGTCTTCTTAGACATGCATTCTTATGGTAAAAAAAATAATAAATGAACGAGTTAATCGATTTAAAAAATAATAATAAAAATATATAAAAAATAAAAATAATACAATTTGGTTACCAAGAAAATTTATTATTAATTTGAATTTTAAATTATAATCAAAACCAAAAAATTTCATACTTTTATGTTTAGATATATTATGTTTCATTTTTCACATGCAATTGTTCTGTATATTAATACACATGAAAATACCCCAAAATTCAATGTTATTGTTATACATTACAAGTAACAATGATTACTTGACTGTACAAGTATTTATCTTCGTTTATTTATTCATATATAAATTTCTAAAAGACAGTTTTAAGAATTCAACGAACTTTTCGAGCCCATGTTTTGCAAACCTACTTTTTATTATTTCAATAATATTAGTTAAAAGAACATTTATAATGTTGGCGTAAGCAAGGCAATAGTCTTAGAATTCAAAAGTTATTGTTTTCAAATATGGCAATTATTAATTTAGAATTCTATTAATTATTCAAATTTTTAAAAATTTAAATTGTTCTCGCCTATTTAAACAAACCAAAAAGTGGATGTTTTATCTTTCATTTTGTTCAATTTCATTTTATTCTTTTCATTTTTCCTTTTCATTTTGTTTTTTCTTTTGTTCTATTGTCCATGTGCTAATGGTTTGAATTAATGGAAATGGCTTCTCAAACTGATGTTTTGCTCCTTGTATTAGATATCGTTTTATTAACAAAATGAACTTCGACACTATGTTCAGATATTTGATGATGAACTTCGCCTTGTTTGCTGCCGCTTGAAGAATGTGATTTGCAAGCAGACAGCAAATTCGTCGACAAGTCAGGATTTACAACGCAGTTTGAATACGATGTGACGTAGATGAAACGTTATCTGAAGTCATGGATATTTTAAATTAATGAAAAATTATAATAAAGTGATGTAACTATGACCTCAACTGGGGAACGAAAGAAGCTATTACTTTATGGTTAATAAAAAGAAAAGTATATGTAACTTAATTAATTAGTTTAAAAAGAATTACCAAGCGATTAATTAGATAAATAGATAGCTAAGTCGACGGACAAATAGATGATCATGATTTCACACACCATAATAATTTATATAATAAATAGTGTCATAATTTCTATGAATAATGACCTTGAATTTTGAATTAACATTCTTGTTTACTTACGAAACACCAACAACTTTATTTCAATATTGGAATTTTGTGTCTATTATAATGCTGTGTCGTCAGATAAAGCTGGAGAGAAAACAAATCGAATCAGAGGAAAGAGAAGATGATTCAGTTTTCTGGTAAAGTTATTAACATGGAAGATTCTTTAATGAAAGACGCAACCTTCCATAGAAGAAACGGCGAAGATACAGATATACAATATCCTTAATACTGAATTAAAAAATAGACCGCGAACAGTATTAAGATTGACCAAGAGGATGCAACACGATCCAAACTGCTGAGACGAGTGAGACAAGAACACGTCGTATAATCACTTTTTTTTTATGTAATTTTAAATTTATTTTACAAAATTAATATTTTTACTTTCGTTTTTCGCTCTATCTCTTCTTCTCTCATATAAATCCGGACTAAATTAATCACGACTAATAAATGTTTGCTATTTCAGATTTATTAAACATTTCTCACTAGTTTTTTCAGGTACACCTATCCCACAGGAAATGGAACTTTTGTTCTGGAGCCCCATGAAAACTATTACTGTCTAATGAAAGACGTTGGACACACTTTAAAAATGCGGGACAACTAATTTAAATTAAAGGCAGGAAAAACAGACAAATTCACAATTTTCTTTCTGATTGAAATGTTTTACTGTGTGAAATATACGTGGATAAAGCTAATTCTGAAATGTGTGAATGCTCAAAATATGTTTCAAAATAAATGATCAACAATGTCTAAATTTATTGCCTCAACTATTAACAATAATAATAATTTCGCGATGAATTTAGAATCCTCTTTTGGAGCACCTGTGACTCCTAATGATTAAGTAAATTATTCAGAATAGAATTTGTTGCTATGATCTGTCTTAGATGTGGTCGGGAAATATTTATGAATAATAAAAATAAAAAACGATATATTTTTCAACATTTAGCAATATTTGCCAACTCACTCTGTTTGAAAAATGGAAAGATCACATGGACAAGATCGCAGTGTAAATGATCATCAGGTTTACACAAAAGCATTTTTTTGCAGACCCTATCTGACTTCTGATATAAAGCGAGGGAATAATAACACCACTTGAATCACGTGAGTGATTCCACACTTTTGTTGGAGTGTGCGATGTTTGTTGGGGTGTGCACAGCGAAAGGAGTACTTGGCTTCCTACCCTCGACAACTCCAGTGCTGCGAAGACAACAATGCGTCTTTGAGAGCGTTTCCCCACCTCCCTTTATCTCGCGACCATTCCAAGAGACCAGGGGTCCTCTGCCTTACTTCCCCCCACCAAACCGATTCACAGCTGCGCTATAACAATGCCGCTGCCCCCTTAATTTGAAAAGGCAGGCCTCAATTTCAGCAACTTGTACAATGTTGATAAAACCTATCATTGCCTGGTAAGAAACATGAAACAGGATGGAACACAAAGACTTAAAAAGAAAATGTTTGTTTAAGCAAGGCATTCATCTAAAGATTTATAGGAGATTATTTACAAATATTGTTATTGTTAATTTAAAATTCTATTAATTGTAGAAATTTTTAAAAATTCAAATTGTCCTTGCTGATTTAAATCTAACTATGAAGTAAATGTTTTGTCCTGTCTTTTTCATTTTGCTTATTCTTCTGTTCTATTGTCAATGTATTAATGGCTTGAAACAATAAAAAACGGATTCCCGAAACGATGCTTTGATTCTTATATAAGATATGCTCAAATATTTGATGATGAACTTCACCTTCGAAGAATGTGATTTCAAGGCAGGCAACAAGTTCGTCGACAAGTCGGAGTGACGACGCCGTCCCCATACGATGTCGTAATTAATTATGTGTGAAATAGAATAAACGTTTTCTGACGTCATGGATATTTTAAACCTATGAGAATTGTAATAAAGACAACATAATTTCGAAAAAGACAGTCAACGCCTTCGAATCTCAACTTCTTACTGAGAACGGCTTAAAAGATATCCATATTCTCGCGTTTACTAATGTCAGTTCCACAGAATAGCTCCTTATGCAAGATACATTCGAATCTCCAAAAAGATTCCAAACAATCGAAAATTTTCTGCCGATTCGAGTGCTTCCCTTATCACAAACTTCTCGTCTGAATTAAGCAAATATTTTATTTACTGGGATTCATTTATAAGTACTCCATTGACGCCTATATTCTAAAATTAAAATAGATGATTGCTCTACCCGAAACTATACAAAAGAGGTGTGTTTTATGTACCATTGAATGTTTCCTAACTCAAGCATCGTAACACATTTTTACAATCATTTTTCTATGTGAAAGTTGAACACTTTTTTATTTGTTAAAGCTGTTTCTCTGTTATCTAATATTTCTTCACCGACTAATCAACCATGAAAATTAAATAAACTCTTTCTAACAATATATTTACATATATATGAACATGCACGCTTGCTCGCGTATGTATATAATATATGTAGGGATTGTCTGTATACAGATGAGAATATTTGAAATTTAAATTTTTACGATGCATTTTAATTTTACTAGTTATAGAAGAAATCATTGTAAATAATATATGTTAGTAAAGTACATAAAAATTAAATACTAGTAAGTAAACTATGTATAAGGGAGTCAATATGTAAATAAATTATATTTTCACAAACTTATAATACGCGTAAAAGCTAAATAACCAATAAAAATTTATATAATACAATTTTATATAGAAAATTGATAGAGTAAATTCTTAAGTGCTTGTAAAAGAATTTAATTTGTTTTAATTATTTAATTAAGTTTACTATTATACTTAAATTTTTAAAGTAAATATCAAAATAATAAAATTAAATAATAAGCATTGTGAATTTTTGTAGAAATATTTTACCAAAACAAATGAAAAAAATAAGGTAACAAACTAGAAAAGCCTTCAAAATGAGAAAAAGTTTTCAATAAGAAAAAGATAAATCAGATACTGACAGCCTAACAAAGTTTAAATACTTATAACAACAGGGATGGGGAATTCAATTATAAGCAAACTGGTTTTATTGGCAACAAAACCGTTTACAGACATTAATTTTATTAATTCATTTGTTTAAATTTGAAAAATATACGAGTAAAAGTAAAGAGTTATCTTAATTCTAAATGAGGTGGGCTACAGCAACAATTTATTAAAACTGTTGCTTCAGCACACCACATTTAGAATTAAGGTAACTCTTAACTTTTAAAAGAAAAACTAAGGTAGAAAATATAAAATTTATGAAAGAGATATAATATCCATCGAAATATATGTATAACCTAAAAATTTATTTTTTAATAATAATAATATATATATATGTATATATATGTATATATATATATATATATGTATATATATATATATATATATATATATATATATATATATATATATATATATATATATATATATATATATATAATATATGTATATATATATGTGTGTGTGTGTGTGTGTGTGTGTGTGTGTGTACAAAGTGCGCTTCATCAGGGTGTGTTGCCATAAATGAATAATTTTTACTGATTACAGTGGTTCTTAATGCATGATTTTCCTGATCCTGTTTAAATTTTCCTCAACAAATATCTTGAACTTTATGTTCGCTTTTTTGGACTTAGCTTCGTGTACATTAGGATTATTGAATACTAATAATTTTATTTGAAAACAAAATCGGGTAAACAGGGGTATTGTGTTTTATAAATAACGAAAAGTGAATTTAGAAAAAAAAATTGAACGGAAAAATTCATTCGTAATTAGCAAGAGTTAATAATTATGGTGTCGTGCCATAGTTTCAGTATTGCGATGGATATAAGTCACAAAATTCTTGAGTATAATAATTTCAAAATTTAAATAGAATAATAATATTTGCAGATTTCAGCAAATGGGATAATATGAGTTACAAAAAGGGCAATAAGATTAAATTAATAGTAATTACAAAATTCAGTGAAATTAAAATGAATTATATTAGATATTAATCAACAAAAATTTTTGGGAAAATTAATTTCAAACTTTAAGTAGTATAAAATATATTTACAGATGCGATAATAATGGTTACAAATTCAATAGGATTAAATTAATAATAATGATTAAAAAAATTAATACGATTAAAATGAATTGTACTAAGCATCAATAATAAGGTCTTATGTATAATAATTAACAAGATTTTAAATAAGAAAATATTTTTTATAATTAACAATATTAAATAAGATAATATTCAGGCGACATGGTAGGAACTATAGAAAATTCAACGGAAATATAAAATGAGTCTACGAAATCAGTTATTCTACGAAATCAGTTGTTTCTTCCCATTCACTTTAAACAGTAAGTCCCCTGGAATGAGTCAAAAAGCGGCCGACAAACAAGCCAAACCGCGTTCCTTCGTTCACGCTGCTGGGTTACAATCGCGGGAGGAAAATCGATAAATTAAAAAAAAAAAGTATTTAAAAAAAGTATACTGATAAATAATATATTGGGATAAGAATTTTGTTTGATACTAAATTATGTCTCAACTCGATCCTCTTAAGTAGTTTCCTTCGCATCGACTGATTTTTGTTCAATAATTTTCTTAATCATGGTAACTACAGTGCACAGACTGAGCTGCTGCAAAATTTTAACTGAATCAGCAGATTGCAATCTGTAATACTTTAAATATTCTTCAGTTTATCACCCCCAGCAAATGTTAATTGTTAAATATAGGATACCATTCATGCATATTTAAACTTAAATATTAGTATATATTTTGTCTTTCTAATATAATCTTCATATGGTACGTCATGTGATATAACACTTCCCTCTATCTAACCACTATATATAAAACTGGGGGCTTATATTCAAGTTTGCTTTGAGTCTTCAGAAATACCCTATTTAACAATTTTATTGCGATATATTTTTATTATTATTTGTAGTAAAGTTAAAGTGTCTGTAAAATATTTTGCTATATATTTTATTCACTTTTTATTCCTTTTTATTATTTATTGTATTGTAATTATATTTTTGTTCAATAGTTTTCGTAATAGTGGTAACTACAGTGCATAAACAGAGCTTTTGCAAAATTTTAACTGAATCAGCAGATTATAATCTGTTATACTTTAAATATTCTACTGTTTATCACCTACAGCAAATGTTAAATATTCAATAGGATATCATTAATGCATATGTAATCTTAACTATCTGCGTGTAGACAATGCAGTCCTTTGGTATTGCGATGTTACATTAAAAGACACAGTTAAAGCATGAGGGAGTTACTAATACTTATTGAAAATCTGTCCCAGTTTTATTTGCTCTCTTTTTATACTCTTCTACTGAAACTTAATTATATTGCTTGCATATTTGTGTTATAAACTACTTATATCGTCTGCTATGACCATCATCAAGATAATTAATTTGTATTTTTACCAAGGTTACATGGAGTGTTAGGATAAACTATTTTCACAATTTTATTGCAATATTTAACTCATGTCATCTCCCGTAGTGAAAATTTTGTAAATGTTTTGTTGTTGATGTTATATTTCTGTCAAATTATCAATTTCAAATATTAGAGACCTATTGAAACTCAAATTTGTTATCAAATTTCGTGACAATTCTGTCACACCAGATGTATCACGTGATGGAGACTATACCTGATAACCTAAGGTACAGACCAGGTGTTCCATTGCGTATGTCTATGTACTTTGATTCCTTTTTGTGTTGTTTTTTACAGAAAAGATTCGAAAAAATCGTTCAGCCTTTTGAGATTTGCAATAGAGAAATTTGCAAAATAAAAGTAAATAAGCAAATACATATAAATAAAGTGAATAAGTGTAGAGAAAATATAATAAATGCATTTGAAAGTTCACAATTATTTTTATTATTTAACTTAATACACGCCTTTACATTATTTTTGTGAGAAATTGACTAAAATGTAACATAAAATTGGTTGAACATTTCAAACATTCATTTTCACATGAAGTGAATTCTCATTAATTTTTGAGACTTTTCATTACTTTTTTAAAAAAAAATATTCAAAGGAATGACAGCGTCAGGAGAATTTCTCTTCTTGAGCCATTTGTACAATTTCATAAAATTAAGCAACTGTACGAAGTTATATTTATTTATCTTTTATAATCGATAACATATTAGTTGCGTTTCATAAAAAATCATTCTGACCTCTCTTTCTTAATTCCAAAATTTTTAAACTGTTAATTTACTATGAATTTACTATGAAGTTATATATATATATATATATATATATATATATATATATATATATATATATATATATATATATATATATATATATATATATATATATATATATATATATATATATATATATATATATATATATATAGTTATATATATATTATCTTGATTCTGTTTATTGTTCCTAAATGAAATATTCCCCTCTATGTTGTTTGTGTCTGCATATTGAGATTCTCATGTGCAAATATTAATGCATTTTAGTAAATAAATATGATTATGAAGAGTTGTTATGAATCATTATTTATATTTAATAAATGCTCACGAATGGAATAAAAATTCAGTAAGGATATATTTTATAAATCACAGTACTCTCAAAAACAGTATTCACAGTATTTTCAAAAATTCCTGCTCACAATTTTTCTTTGATTATTTATCTTGTTGTTATTCAAATCTGACTGAGGGTAGAAAAATTTTTTTTTGAAAAAATGAATCGTGTGAATATATATACTCACATATCCCAATTAAGGGGGAAATATAAAGCATGCGTTTTTTAATAACACTGTGAGGTTTATATTTGCAAAATGTGGAAAAGAATAAACAAACCTATTGGGAGTATTTTTCAGCATACCCATTGATTGATTAAAATAATGTTAAAATAAAGTTAAACATATGAAAGCAATTTCACTGTTCAAGTCAGCTGTCCAAGAGATTTATAAAAGTTTCTGCATTATACTGATCTAATTCTGAAAGCCATTCAAGAAACACGGAAAATATTTTTTAAAAAAAATTTTTATAATGAATTTTTTATTGAAAATTTTTAGAATCGCATTTAAGGAGACTGAAAGATTTTTTTTTAGTGCATTTGGCTGAATCCCTGGCGTTAAAGTTTTCGCGTAGGTTTTAATACACAAATTTTTAAAACATAGCTCTTTTAGAAATTTTGGTTTATGTGATACTGTATCATTTTTTGGAGAGGAGAGGGAAGGAGGGTCAAACTGTGAGGATTCAAAATAATAATAATAAATAAATAAATAAAATAAAGAGCTGCGAGCTCTCTTTTTTCATAGAGTATGAAACATAATTGATGCATGGAATGTTTTTAATTTTTTGAATAATTTAAAAATGGCGAAAACAGGGAGATTAAAGAAAATAGATTAGTTATATGGATAGGTTTTAATTTCTGGTATTCTAATTCCAAGGATTTTTAAAGGATTAGATGAAAATGAGATGAACGAGAACGGATGCATGAATTGGATACATCACAATAGATTTTGTTTATGTATAGCTTAATTTAATGATGATGAAAACAGTAAGATTTATAGATTTTAGATGAAATACATTAATAATTATGGTTCTAATTTTCTTAAGTAATTTTTTTTTATTCAGTGTAATGATGATGAAAATACATATGAAAATTAATCCATTTAGATACGTTTCTAACTTCTAAGATAATTCTATTTCGATAAAAATATTTATGAAATTCTGATCTATACTGGTTAGATAGAAGATTAATTTGAAATTCTTAAACTAATATAACGAAATGAGAAAAATAGCAAATTTATGAAAACAGAAGTAGGTTTTAGATGCATTAATAATATCTATTTCTGTGTGTGTATATCATAACTTCTATAGAGAATAATAATGAAGAAAACAGAGAGATTTATGGAAACTCAGATATATATGGATTAGATACATTAATAGTTTTTTTTAATTCTTAGGAGATTAATTATGAAGAAAATATTTATGAAAACTGGTCTATGTGCGAGATACAAAATCATTTTTAATTTCTAAGTTGAGTGAATGATTATGAAACTATTTATGGAAAACTGATCTTCGAATGAGATATATGCATAGTTTGAGATTTTTAGTCTAATTTGATGATAATGAGAACAGAAGAATTATGAAAACATTTGTATAGTTTGGACAAATGAATATTTTTATTTCTATATAGAAATATTGATTAATGAGGAAAACAGTGAGATTTATGGAAACAGATATAAGGTAAATATATGAAAACAATCTTGCAAACTAATATCCCCTACATTTTTTTTTATTTCATGCAGCATTTTTACGAAATGGTTACTATCTGACTAAAAGACCCAAAATTTTATTTTTCTTCTTTGTATTAAGTCTCTTATTTTTGCGCTACAAAAAATTAAGATACTTTTAGCATTTAAAATAATATATGTTTGCATGAGATCAAATTCAGTGAAAATTCCCTAATTCTGTAAATTCAATTATGCAATCTAAAAATAAAAAATCTTCCATCTAAAAAGCAATCTGAGTTATAGCTCCTATTTTAATTGAAAGAGATAAACTGGTATCTCTCATTCATAAATGATTGTAATGTTAAATACTAATTGTATAAACTATAGATATGAATATTTTTATTAACAAGTTCCAAAAAGCGGAAATATTAAAATAATGGAAATTGCTTCTTTTCAGTTCAGTTGAGATGTATTTAAATGAGTGAAAATTTTTTAAGGATTTTTGCTCAATTTCCCACGTTAGTTTAGTGGAGCTCTTCCTCATTAGAGGGCCCTTTTCCCGTTCCCTCTCACAAAAACTACAGTCTCACGTGTTTTTCACTGACTTTCTTCGTTCATTTTTTAAGTTGGAATTTCGATCAGAAATCAAGGTGGTAATTATATATTTTATTATATAATATTATACTATATATATGTATATATATATATATATATATATATATATATATATATATATATATATATATATATATATATATATATATATATATATATATATACATGTATATATATATAAAATATATAATTTTAAATTTTTCTATCGCTAAATTTAATTTCTTGTCCTATTTAACTGAAGAAAGAATGAATTTGAGCTCAGAGTTAAAATAGATTTTCTTATAAAATAAACTACATGATAAAAGTAAGGCGATCTAGTATGCGACTGTCACAGGGAATCCACGTGTAACAAATTGTGAGCACTTATAACAGATTGAGGAAAAATCACTTTTGTGATATTAATAAAAAAAAACTGAGTGCGATTACAGTTACAATTTCTACTCGTTGACTTTAAATTTTTGAATGCTTTTTCTAATATTTTTAATATTTTTCAACATATAGGATAAAATGATAATAGTTCTAAGTTATGAAACAGGAATTATTAATTATTAGAATAATTTTTCGAATGCGATCGGAATTTTTAGGATTGTAGATATATTCCTTTTCTGTGCAGCAACATAATAACAAAGAAAATGCCTTTCCATTTTTCAAAACAAAAAAATTTCCTAAATCTTTTATTCATTATTAATAAATATTTTATATGCCGAGTTTTAAAGCTCCTGCAACATAAATTCCGTTGGACAAACAGTATGAAGATGTTGCTATCTAAGGGGAAACTCCTTACAATATCTGAGAAAAGAATTAAACTTATGTCAAAAATGGCGACAGAAAAAGTTAAAATTTTACACAACTGTGTAAGATTTTAACTTTTCTGAAATGAGCATGAAAAATAACAAATTTTCAAGGGAAGAAGCATGAAATGGATATCACACTGAGAGTGTCTTGTACAATATCTTCTCAAACCTCTGTGCAATTTTTTATGAATATTTTTAACGCAATATATTTAAGGAATTTGAATGAGAATAATTACTACAAAAACAAACAATTGTTTCGGTTATAATTGTTCATTTATTAACTGAAAATGGCTATTTTCAAATTTTACCTAGTAATTGGATTTTGAAAAAATATAGCATAGGACTTATAATATGACACCCAAACATTCAAAGACGTGTAAATTCGTCGTCCATCCAATAAGGAAAAAGTGAAAAGTATGCTCTGAGAAATGAATTTTTTTTTCTTTTTAGCACTTGTTGATAGTCACAAATCAATTTTTTTCCCCTCTGGTATCGAAACTTGGTTGTCTAGGGGGATTGCCGAGCTACTGGCATATGCGACGAAAACGTTAGAGAATGGAAGTTACCTCAGACCACCGAAAACTTAAGCAAAACAGCGTTACCTTAGCAACCAAGAGTTAAAGCAAAATGCACAAGGAAAGTAAAAAAAGAAATGTGAACCTTACCGTTGAGAGGCTGAAAATCACCTTCGCGGTTATCACTTGGGAGAAAGTCCGGTCGTCACTAAGAAGTCCGAATCACTTTGAGGAATCATCCGACACAACATCCAGGGACTTCGCCGACACGTCGCTGGAGACGGAGTCCACCCTGACGGGAGGGGAGATGCCCAGGGGGGCCCCGGCGGCCGACCCCAGCATGGCGTGCTCGGCGAGGGCGCCCTGGTAGAAGGAAGGGCTCTTGCTGTAAGGAACGGGGAAAGCTGCAGGGAAGGGCATGAAGCCCCTGTGCAGATGGGGGTGGAGGGGAATGCTGAAGACGCTGGTGGCGGGCTGGGGCGTCGGTTTCACCCCGGCGTAGTACAGGTCAGCCCCGTTCATGACGGGGCTGAACGCCGCCGAGGTGTAGGTGGGAGGCCAGCTCGCCATGCTGAGGTGGGGAAAGTTCGCGATGGACCGGGGCAGAATGTGATGGGGGATGAGCCCCTGGTGTCCCTGGAAGGGCGGGAGGCTCCCCACCAGTCCCGCCGTCTTGAGGTCCGTGCCGATGATGCTGTCGATGGTGAAGGGCTGCTTGAAGGGCACCTGGGGCTCCCCCAGGCTGTGCTGCAGGTGGCTGGGGTTGGCGGCCAGCGCGGTCAGCCGCATCTTGGCGTGCTCCTGCACCGCGGCCTGCCCCATCGTCTCGAAGTGCTTCATGTCGGCCAGCGCGGCTGTCGTCGCGTCCTTCGCTTGCTTGCTCAGCTTGAAGCGTTTCCGGCGCCTGAGGTAGCTCCCATTCTCGAACATGTCGCCGCACGCCGGGTGCAGGGCCCAGTAGCTGCCCTTGCCGGGGCGGTCCGGCCGCCGCGGGATCTTGATGAAGCAGTCGTTGAAGGAGAGGTTGTGCCGCAGGCTGTTCTGCCACCGCTGCGTGTTCTTCTGGTAGTAAGGGAAGCGGTCCATGATGAACTTGTAGATCTCGCTCAGCGTCAGCATCTTCTCGCTCGAGTTGTTGATGGCCATGAACGTCAGCGAGATGTAGGAGTAGGGCGGCTTCTGGTCGCCGTACGTGCTGCGCCCCGGCCTCGGCATCGCTCTTCAGACCGCTCCGCTTCTCCTGGCGCCGGCAAACATCGAAGAACCCGGAGAGAAGCTCTGGAATCCAATAATCCGCCTTTTGTGGGCTCTCCTGGAAATCCCGGAACGTTTCCTCGCCTTCTGCCGAACTTTCCACAGAGGATTTGCTGCCGGTGGACGTTGCGAAAACACGGGACGAACACAAAGAGCGTACCTTCAAACACTGCGAGATCACTGTAACTGCGGAGACTCGCCCGTTAGCGCGGGGGGAGCGACGCTCGTTGGAGGGAGCCACGCCTCTCAGAGCGCCTCCCTCCAGTTCTAGTTCAGTGCAGAAAAGTTTTCCGCCAATAAACAAAAGGACCAAAGTTCTAATCCCGCCTTTCGAGTGCCTCGAAACGGCGAAGCGGTTTGAAGGGCGTGAACGGAATATTGCTTTTTCGCATGAAGGTGTAGAGATTGTTAGTCTGAAATAGATGATGAAATTCTTTAAAAATGAGCATGTGCTAACAATATTTTTTTCCTACATGGTTGTGCTTGTTTTTCTCCGGATAAAATGGATAATGTGGAGCATTATATGCAATAAAAAAACAAGAATATTCTTTTATAATTAAATTTTTTCTTTCATCCTCATGTCTTTCAATTTTTTTAGCCCGTCCTCAGCGTCCCATTTTGGAGATATTTTCGGAAATTTTTCAATACATATTATATTTTCTTATTTCTATAGGTATATTTCTATAATTTTCTATTATATTTAATGTTTATAATTTTCTATTTAATTTCTATATCCATATATTTATACCTTTCTGTTTCCTTTAAGTTTTATGCTATTGGTTCAATATTATATGATGAAAACTATTTTCATTTTTGAAGAAATGCATTTTTTCACATTCCACGTCATTTTATAACAATGCTCTCGTGGGTCTATTCAAGTGCGGCGCGGTGTTTGAGCCTTTCACGACACCGGTGAGCCGCATGGGGAGACATTTTCTCAGGGGAAGCGGTTCGCCCCCTCCGAATTTCTGCACAATTGCTCTCAACAAGCTGCAGGAAATTTTCCTGAAGTGCGTTTCCCAGATTATTACTACTACAGAACAGTATCGAATCTAGAACCTCTGAACTGAATCACCAGCAAAGCAAACTGAACGTAAATCTAGAACTTAGTTCCAAACTCGTCTGCAGTCACCTCTTTCTGAGCTATGACTATTGCAGTGATGAATTTCTGCTATCTCAGTCCATGACTTCGATCCTCACTTCACAATAAGGATACCATAGAAGAAAACACACAACCTTCGTTTAATAAACAATACTTGAGCTAAGAAGCAAACGTAAGACCAGTCAACACGAGATTTCTTCAAAAAGATCATAGAAAGAAAATCCGCTCTTTAGTCCTGTGTTTAACCATAACTTAAACGATTTAAAATATCTTTCTCCTCAAAACCACCACGTAAGTTAATTTTTTTAATTTCTTTATATATTTTTGCATTGTTTTTTTAATTTTAATTCTTACATATAGCTTTAAATATTCATATTTACTACCTGTTTTCAATTTTTTCTATTATATATATATATATATATATATATATATATATATATATATATATATATATATATATATATATATATATATATATATATATATATATATATATATATATATATATATATATATATATATATACATATATATATGTACATACATATATATATATATATATTATATATATATATATATATGTATATTTATATATATATATATATATATATATATATATATATATATATATATATATATATATATATATATATATATATATATATATATATATATATATATATATATATGTATATTAGTTTCAATTGTATAATGTAGTTAAATGCTTTCTCAACATTTCACAATCATAATTATATTTGTAGAGTTTCCAGACTTTTCTACTGAGTGTTTTTTTATGCCAGTTATGTGATTATGATTTAGGGATGTCTTTCATGGGAATTATGCGCGTTTAAGTTTTCATTTGCGAGGCAAACTCAATTCATTTCATTCGGTACGTGAGTCAACCCAAATCAGCCATTAATGTCAGCTTCTCCTCGTGCTTGCTGAGAAAAGTCGCTGTCCACGAGCTTATTTCATCTCAAGAAATACACCATTCAGTTTTTTATTTTTCCAACTGAAATTTATTTTGTGCATGAGCACAATCGGCCCGAGGCTGGGCCGGGGATTCATTCCTCCTGAGTGATTAGGCTTGAAAAATTCGATGTTTTCAAATCGGGGGAAGGAGAAGGGGGCAGTCAAGCGTCCCATGCCAAAAAGACATTCTCTTCACGCCTGTCCGCTCACACATGGGAGGGGGTGAGAGCCCTACAACGCCTTTCTCTCCTTCGGCGAGCCCCTCGTATTAGGGGGGCCCTGCCATTGTCGTGGACAGAAAAAGGAAAATGATTGCGGGCCCACGAGTATTTTGGGGCCTTTGTCAACATTTGACTTCTGAGTGGAGTGTCATTAGCGTGAATGGGCTCTCTGCGGACAGAGGGCGCTTTTCACTCCCTGGAGTGGATTTATTTATTGTAAGCGTTTTGTTATTATAGGATGTGTTTAGGCTTGACAATGGGGACTCGAGTTTCAATATCTGCGCAGCGAATGTCGACACCTCACTGAAAAGGCGACTTTAAAAGACCCTTAAATAACCGGCCTCAACGAATCCTGTTTCCTCTGGATCTTTGGGAAAGTGATGCCAACCGCAAGTGCAAATAGATCATACCGTGAAACGTAAGAGTGATCAATGGCGTCCTCTGATTTCCAGATTGGAAATTTCAAAATACCCGCCCTGGGGAATAAGTCTTTAACTCGTTTGATATCGAAAATGATGATCTGTCCTTCATTTCCATAGGCATTGGAGTGCAATACATATATTTCATTGTTATGGTTATTAGTTTGATATTTATATTGATAACAATAACAATGAAAAAAAATAAAGCAATTATATGGAAAAAAATTTCTCAGGACCCACAACAAAGGGTAAGAATGTTTCGAGACACACAGCAAAAACATTTTAAAGCAGATTGAGTGATTTTAATTTGAGAGTTGTGACTAAACTTGCAGAATACTAAAGATTTTCCCTTGCTTTCAGATTGAAGCACGTGCGAAATAGAGGAAATAATTTTGTGAAACTGTAAGCAATGTACACTGTAAAAAATAATTGTGTTTTGTACGGCTATATTACTTTTAAATCTCTGCTTGTCCAGAAAAAATAGATTTTTATTATTTTTATCTCTGATAAATATGATTTCACATCCGGTAGACTATTTTCTGAATGGTTCACGTTTCTGCACTGATATAGTTTTTATAGTAGGAAATTTGTACACATTAGAAAAATGAGTGATAAACCTTAAAATTTTGTTTTGTATTTTCATCCAACATCTCGCTCTTTGTAAATAAAGTAATGTGGGAAAAATTATTCGATAAAAAACGTGCAAAATAAAATTCCTATTTAAAAACAGTGTCTCTAATTTCATGGATGGAAAATCAGACAAAACGATTTTTGTTTTGTTTCGAAATTAAGTTTTTAAAAGCAAATTTTCCATATGTTATTTTCGGTTGCGAACAAATGATGTGAGTCGGAATGTAAAAAATCTTGAAACTTCGGTCGGCAGTTAACTCAAATCTGCGGCGTCAGATTATTGTCTAGGTTATTCTGTGGATCATCACTTAAGCCCTGATGAATTTGGCTGCCTCATAACAATTAAATACATAAATAGCTAATGTATATCTTATTCATAAAAAATAAGTTTATTTGGTTTTAAACTGAGCTGCGCAAGTTACGTACCACTCATCTCTGATTAATTTTTTCGCATATCGTAAAACATTCACGTTTTCAACTTAAAATAACTAGCGTGATATTTTGAAATCCATTTTAAATTCATACATGCTACTGGTAAATGTTGACAGCAAAATTCTATTCTTATGTGCATCGAGTTCATCTCTATTTAAAATTACTAAACATGCACTTTAGTTCTTGCCTCTCATTTAATATGCATACATGCTGTTCATGTATTAGTTTAAATTATGCACTCTTATTTTAAATACAAAACAATTGATTCACAGAAATAGTATACATTTAATTTTACTATGAAAATCTATAATGTAAAGGTGATTATTGTGTTCTTCTTCTTTTTAGAGTTGGGTTTGTATGATATTGGGCACCTCTGCTTTTATCAGCATTTTGTACTATTAACTCAAAACCCAATGTTTCCTAGTTCCACTTGCTCGGGTCACCCAATTTATTAATAAAGTCCGATAACCCTTTAATAAAGTCTAGGTGTAACTCTCTAGTATGGATGATGCCTAAAGAAGTTAATCTAGAGAGGGCAAGAGCCTCGCATTCGTAAATGATATGCTTGGCCGTTTCCTCTTGCATGACATTTCCTGCAGATAGGGTCTTGCTGAAACAGTCCCATTTTATGAAGGTGTTTTCTGAAATTGTAGTGCCCAGTTATGTAGCCTACGATTAAACGTATCTTCTGCCTAGAGCATCTTAGAATTTCAGAGGCAATCCTCGCTGATGATCCACAGATCATACTTTTAGCGTGGGTTTGATCAGGAATGTTGAGCCAAGCTTCATACATCTTCCATTTTTCCCATCTAAGAACATTGGTTTTTGCGGTCTTCAAATTGATCCCACAAAAAGGTTCGATTATTGGGTTACTAATTTATGTAGAATATTCTGTATCTTAGTCATTGTTCTTAATAATATGTAACTATTAAAATTTATGTTTTGGAAAATAAAATATTCTGATCATTACGAAAAAGAATTTTCGCATTCCACAACTTACATCTACTGAAAGTATTTTAGCAAATATAATTTTCTTTTAATCTATGGTTATGCAAATAATTTTTATTTCAATCAATTATGTATGTTATTTTGACAAACATATTCCATTTACTTTGTATTTCTATTTTTAAAAGATCTGAAACTCAACATTTTTGTATGCAAAAAGTGCGAAACAATTCCTAAATATCTGCTAATTGAACGATAAATATTATTATCATTATACTTATATTATTTAATTTGGTATTCAAGAATGTGTATGAAATATTTTCTAAATCAAAATTTCAGTTCAATAATTTTCTCCTTTATTTAACATACACCTCTTATATATACGTTTAGTAATAAATCTATAAATATTGTCTTAAGGTATTACATTTCTTTACAAAATGTTGAGCCGCCCAACTTGTCTAGTGGTCAGCGTGCCTGACTGCGGATAAAGAGGTCCTGCGTTCGAATCCCGTTTTGGGCATGGATGTACTTCTCTCTCTATCTATCCTGTCTTTGTTGTTTCCTTGTATGAATGAGGTGTGCATGGTTGCCTACCCTATAAACGGGTCCCTATGGCATGTGTGTAGAGCAAAGTCGTACTTGTACAACCTTGATGGTGCTCTGATTAAACGGAAGACGCTCCCAATTGACTTAAATTCGCATAGCCAAGGCATAGCGAACTTGGTTTGTTCAAGTGTAATTAGTAACAACAACAACAACAAATTAAATTCTAAATATGTCTATGATTAGGATATTTTACCAAACCCCATTACAAGTACATATAAAAAGTAATTTTTATTAAATTTTTTATGTTAAATGAATGAGTTGATTAACTTTAGATTTCAGGTTCCCGTTGCTATCGTTCATCGCTTGTCTGCAATTTCTATCGATGACATTTTATTTCTTATATTTCCAAAAACTGAAGTTTAAATGGGTATGAAGCTGATATTTCTCACAAAAATCGAGTGTTCAATACTTTTTTAGAAGAAGATAAAAATGATTTTTACTAACAGCTTTACATTCACACACACAATGGAAGGATTCATTCATTTATTTTCTTCTTTTATTGTTTTTAAAATTTGGATGCTCTCATATGTTCCATAATTGGACATTCACTGTCAAAATATTGTTGCGTTAAAAATGTGGGTAATTCTTTTTCTGTAATTTTTCACACTTTAACTTTTATATATAGTCGTACTTTCACCTTCATGGTGCTCTGATTAAAACGAAAGACGCTCCCAATTGACTTAAATTCGCATAGCTAAGGCATAGCGAGCTTGGCTTGTCCAAGTGTCATTAGTAACAACAACAAAATGTTGAAAAGCTCTGTGCTGAATAATTATATATATATATATATATATATATATATATATATATATATATATATATATATATATATATATATATATATATATATATATATATATATATATATATATATATATATATATATACTAAATGATATTTAAATGCATATTTTTCCATCCACCATTTCAATCAGGAAAAACAAAATGTGCTTCAAAGTTGGAATTTAGTGACCTGTAGGAATTTAGTAGTAGGAAATTAGAAAGTAGGAATTTAGATCTACAGTAAATACTGATAGATCTATTTCACTAATATTATTTTATAGTAAATTTATCAAATATTTTGAGTATTACGATGTTTATAATAACATATTTTTATTACCATATTAAAATATCGTAAGTGTAATTCCAAATTGCATAAATATATAATTGAGAGAAATAATCCATGTGTCATTTTGTTTTACATTTGTTGCTTGCATGATTGAGATTTACAGCACAATTTTTTTTTATTTCACTGTGTTTCTTCTTATAAAATTACAGTTCGTATACAAATTCCAATATAATGTATTTAGATGTTAAAATGAAAAGTCAAAATTTTATTTCCAAAACTTTTGTCAAATTTTCTTTAATATGGAAATGTGTTGATGTTTTATGATATCTTATCATTCATATTCCATGTTTTTTAGTTATTTTTTTAATTGAAGATGCGAATGTTTGTGTTCTTAAATAGAAATCACTGTTGAAATAAAAAGACATAGCAATGATTTAGCAACATAAAAATACATAATTTGACGTTAGAATTGTTCTTTTACTGTTTTAAGGAAAAAAACTATTTTCAATAGCTCTGAACTTAAAAGAGAAAAGTTTAGATGATAAAGTAATTTGAATACATTAATGGTAGTAATATTTACCTAATGATTTCTTTTACTTATTGCATCTTAACCTGTGTGATATTTAAGTGAAATATTCGGATAACATAAATTCAAAACTTAAGCAGCGAAATTTTCGCATCACAATAAAGACTATATTAGTCAAGTCTAAGTAAATCTAGCATTGAGAAAATCATGCGAAACAAATAGTTTACTGTATTTCAAGTTAAAAATGTATTCATTTGATGGAATGATGTTTTCTTTTATATATTTTTCTTTAGGATAAATCCAATTAAAGGCAAGAAAGTTAATCCCGAGAAATAAATGAAGAGATTTAATACATTACAAAGTGCTTATACTAGATAATAAAATAATAAATATAGATAACATAATAGAATCTTAAAAAAGCAATTATTAATTCATTGGTTACAATCAATATTTCTACAGCCTTCTCATTTCATACCTAAATTTTCAATCATTATTTCGTTTATGTTTGATATTTTAATAAATATTTTAAATGGCTTTATTTTGTCTTGCATCAAAACAAATTTAAACCATTAACAGGCATTACATTGACACAAAGCATTTTCTCTTGAAGTAAATCTCAATGGATTAAATATTTTTTCAATTCTTCAATGATATCGAGTTATATTTATTGTCATATTTAATATTTCTTTTTTGAAATTTTTCTTTTGCAATTACAATGAGTTATATAAAAGACATTTTCATTTATGAATTGAAGAGGAGGCTTTCCATAATAATAATTGTTTTTAATTATGTATAAATGCGGGGATTGAAATTTAAAAAAAACATGTTGAACCTTTACAAAAATTATTCATTTGTTTTGCTAAAATCAAAACATTTGCTCAAAATGTAAACTGCTCTAATTTTGAGAAAAATACATAAGTTGTAAACTTATAAAAATATAGCAACTTTTTCCATTTATTAATATCTTGTTCAAGAATTAAAAGATCCCGTTAAAGAATCTGTAAAAATTTCCTTTTAAATATTAGAATATACTACATATAGACTGTTTAAATTTGCTAAGATGACGCGGTCTTGTTCTGCACTAAATTTTAGAAAAAGGAAACTTTTTTCTAACATAAGTACAGTATTTTTCAGATGATACGACAATTTTATTTATAAAAATAATTTTAACTGTAGAAAATCTAATTCATATTTGTCAAAATAACACTTGTAAAAACTGTAGATTTTCTAAAATATATTTAAATATTTACAAAAGGCTATTAAATAAATAGCCTTTTCTGTACAAAACTAGTTTTCGCTGTCATAAAATAACTGTTTTTCTTTTAAGAAAACAATCTCTCTTGTGTCTAAAATTAATAGTTCCTTCTTCTGCAAATTAACATCACACCAACTGCATATTTTTTACTGTAAATTTAAAAGAAATGGTTCAAAAATAACTAATGTTTACAGGTAATGTAAGAATTTGTATATCTATACACACATGTGTATAGATTCACTATATAAATAACTTACCGTTACCAATAAATTCCACCGATTTTAGTCTTTGTAAGTTATGCTTTATACAAGATAGATATGTATATATTTTTTTCTATCACCGATATACCACGTCACGTGACCGCAGCAGTCTCATGCGTGCCTCGGATCAAGACTGGATTTTCGAGGGATGTTCTTCTTTTTCATCTGTTAAGAAATATTTTCCACTCGGAAATTATTTACTTTTACATGAGAAAGTTCTTAATATTCAAAGCTTTAGTTTTAAACATTTATACTTCAGCAATAAAATTTTAGAGAAAACGTCAGATTCATTGAATTATTTCTCCTCGACTTTGATTTTCATTTAAAGAAAATATATTTTATAATTTTGCAGGGAATGAGAAAATATCATTTAGCTCTGCAAAATTAAATTTCGGGTCCTAATCTGTTTTTAGTGATAAGTGATGACAAAAGTTAGAGAGTTTGAAAGTAGAGCCAACAATGTTGGTTTACAAATCAACGAAAGCAAGACCAAAAGATTTTATAATATCGCCCAACGAATCTAGAAGGGAACCAAGAAGTATTGAAATCGAGGGTAAACATTTTGAAGAAGTATCACAGTTCAAGCATCTTGGAACTTTTATTTGCAACGACAACAACCTACAAAATGAAATATGCGTGAGAGTGCAAGCTGGTAATAGAGCTTTCTACGCAAATAAAAAGTTATTCAATAATAGATTGATATCACGAAAAACAAAACTGCAAATCTATAAAACCCTCATTAGAACAATCGTTACATATGCCGGAGAAACATGGACATTGAATGTAAGGGACTCGGAATATATTAGAATTTTTGAACGTAAAATTTTAAGGAAAATCTATGGACCAAGGCTTGAAAATGGTGTATGGATCAGAAGAAATAATAAAGAATGAATGCACCTAGTGAGAAACAAAGACATAGTGAGATTCATTAAAGCACAAAGAATACGGTAGCTTGGCCACGTACACCGCAGAGATGAAAAAAATATCATAAAAAGGATAACAAAAGGTAAATTATTCAACAGCAAGAAGAAGGGGAGACCAAGGGAAACATGGATTGATCATGTGGAAAAGGACCTGGAGACCATGAAGATAAAGAATTGGAAAAATTTGGCTCTGAAGCGGGAAAAGTGGAAGGAGGTTGTATTGGAGGCTAAGGCCTGCATAGGGCTGTAACGCCAGTTAAGAAGAAGTTGACAAAAGTAATAAAAAATATTGTGAATAATGAAATAATAATAATAAACAGTATTGAAATATCTAAACAAAGCATTTATCGAATATAATACTTATATTTAGATTCCCTCAGTGTAATATTTTTTTAAAAAATAATATAATGATCTATTCTTTTTTGTTGGTATTTACTGCAGCAAACGCGTTTGCGCTTTTCCTGTTATCCCGCGTACTAGAAATGTATTGGAACGAAGATGAAAGGACTACCGCGACTTTGATATGTAACTAAAAAGAACTTTCAAGTATTTCATACTTCACTCGATTTGTTTTTAAACAACTTCAAGTTTTCTGGCACTGTGATCTGCGAAGACTGGTCAGCTATAGCAGCAAATTTCTTAATAAAAGGTAACTTTTCTTTACGATATGATGACATTTGAAAATGAAAAATGCTTGCGACGAAATCATATGCAAGTCTTCAATGCAATTTCTGTTCCAGAAGTTAGGTCTTACTGGTTTAAGTAATTCATATTTTCCACATTTTTTCACTTAAAAAAAGGATTAGCGCTTTAAACCATGTATACATATCTATATCTATATATATATATATATATATATATATATATATATATATATATATATATATATATATATATATATATATATATATATATATATATATATATATATATATATATATATATATATATATATATATATATAAATGCTTACCCGCGTGAATTCCAAAGCCTTTTTTACAATGAAAAATCACGTATGTTAAAAATAATCTAGTTTATTCTGTTTATGCGTGTAAATAGTTTGTATCCCCCCTTTTCCTACCCTTCACAACAATCTGTTTTGAAAAATTTGAATTTTAACATTGTTTTTTAATAAAAGATTAATATCTGATAAATAAACATCTTATTCAATTAACATATTACAAAGAAAAAAACTGGAAATTATAAAATAATATTTCATTTTTCTACGAAATTCTAGTTTCTAATATTTTCAAAAATGCATTACCTTTTGTTTAATATTTAATAACTGATCACATGCATCCTATTAATACATACATGTTTATTTTTTCTATTCAATATAACATATTTAATCCATGTTATACAGTAAAAGAAAACTGTATGAATGTAAAAATTGCTTTTAAGGTTTTATTCGGTAAGCATAAAAGATAGAGTACATATTTAAAATAAAACTTTGATTCACTGAAAATGAAAAAAAACTAATTGGTATTTTATTAAATTTAATATATATCATTTTAATATGAATTTGAATATTTTCTTTAGAAATATGAACTCTTTTAAACTCTGTACTTGAAACACTAGTTCAATATATGATTCTTCGCTTTTATTTCATGTATATCGTTTCGATTTGAGATGATAATTCTAATTTAAAATAATCTAAAAACGATTGTAGTTTGTTTGTAGTCATTGTCAAAGAATGAAGTTTGAATTATTTTAAACAGCTTGTGAAAAGGGAAACGCGATGACCCAGATTTCTCGACAGCTATCCATCATTGACTATTGACTGTTCAGTGTTTTTCCATGGAGGGACGCGCTTCAGAGATTATACTAAGGCATCTGTCGCTTCAAGGTCATACATCACCGATTGTAAGACAAGATTGATTCTTGTAATTCTGTCTCAGAAAACATTTAGGGACAATCGCAGGAATTTCTTTTACAGAAACGCACACCTCCCTATTCTGTGCTTACAAGTGCTGACGTAGAGGCAATTATTCACAACACAATAAAGACGATAAATATTCTAACGGAACTTTGTGTTTATCAAGAACTATTGTCATCACCCTGTGTTTTTTCTTTGTAACTCCTTTGTAAATATTTTAACGGAATTTGTGTGCTTCAAAGAATTATTGTAATCATCCTGTGTATTCTCCTTGTCTTTTCCTTTGTAAAAATTTTTATAGGAATTTTATGTGTACCAAGAATTATTGTCATCATCTAAGTGTCTATTACTAGGATTACTCAATTACTTAGTCCAGAAACACAAGTCATGCAGAGTGCATCCAGTGGGAGCACTTACCTCAATAGTTTTGTATTATTCATTATTGTATCTTTATTTCTGAGTTTTTAATCCCCAGGCCAAGACTATCCAAGGACTCTAATTCATTAAAAAACGAGGTACAGGACCGGAAGGCTACAGACCTCCCTCAATCCTAGACAAGAAAAAAAAACAATAAAGACGATTTACTACATTTTTCACTCTGAGATCCATTTAAATGTAATTACTTTTTTCCTTCATAAGAAATAAATGCAGGTAGGAGGGCAAAAGTAAAACTTTAAAGTTTATATTTAATAATAATAAGAAGAAAAAACATTTTGAAATACTTACATTTCAAAATCCTATTTTGAGAATGCATTCCTTCGCCAGCGGACATTTCTGAGGAGGCCTGACGAGATTATTAGCATAAATATGAAAACATTTTAAGCTCTTGTGTGAAGTATCAATCACTATTGAATGAGACATTACTAATGTATAAGACGTACAAACTTACATTAGAAATGTTATATTAGTATATATTGAAAAAAATAATAATACAAATAAATTAATATACATTAAATAATATTTAAACGCATAATTTTGACTAAAACAAATTACGTATTTATATTTTACGTATTACGTATTTATACATTTAAATTCATGTAGATAGTTAAAGCCATCTTATTTTTCTCATAGTGAAAATTAGTTTCAACACAATGGGTACTTTGTCATTCAAAAGTCTTACTCAACAAAGAGTTAATGACATTCACTTGGCTAATGAAGTACTTCATCACAAAAGAAATGGTTCATAGAACCAGGAAAATAAATTTCTTGATGAAAATGTTATGGAAAAGAGAAAAAAAATTCATTTTTAAATTTAAAAAAATCACTCAAATTTTGCTGTATTTTATTGTAGTTTATAATTTGTATTGTAAATTTTACACAACAATGGGAATGCAATGCAAAAATATATCAGAACTAGCAATAAACAAAAATACATATTTTAATGTTTGAGTTTCTTGGCACTCCCATTTAGTTTAGCCTTTTCTGTTTATATTTATTTTGTAATTTTGGTAATCCATAAATCTGGCAACCAGTTTTGTGTTTAGAATGTTGTGATCGGAAAGTTAATGCTGTACTTGAGTTACATTCCATTTACATTCTAACAAAATTCTGAATGTTATTCCTTATCTGAATGTTATTCATTACAAATAAGATAATCAAGTAATATTCTTACAAATAAGATAAGAACAATTTTTCGCTATGTTCAAAAAATAATTTTCCACAGAATCTTTTTAATAGCGTTTTTAAAATCAGAAGCGTGAAATTAGTTTTAGCTTTTGCTAATATAAATGAATGTAAATGCAGTAACAAAATAAATAAATTAATTTTCCTATTTTATTCCTTTGACTAATTTTTTCAATTATTGTTTGAAAGGTATTCTGTTTATTGTTATCAAAGTTGCATAGGATATTTGTATATATGAATTATAATCTGGCAACGTAATGTTTATGTGTAATGTTTGACGGCTCAACTTTGGTTCGAGAGGAATTGAAGACGGTTATATAGATTGGAAGGAATTTATATCAGGACTTATATCTAACTTAAAATAGAGCCTGTGTTTCATTACGAAATTTTGTTTCGGAAGCGTTTATTATTAATTTAAATCGTAATTAACGATGATGTGAAATCAGAAATTTTTTGCTCCGGAACTCTTCACACTTCAAGAAAGAAGCGTGTGGTTCTACTCAACTTTTTAAAGTGCCCCAAATCTTTAAAAAGTAAAATTGTAGGGCAATTTTACAAATTAACTTTACAGTAACAAACTTCTTTGTAAATTCACAGCAACTGAAAAACACACAGAGCACATAGCTTCAGAGAGTGGAGAAAATTATTATGCAATTCTTTTATCATTTCCACAACATAATTTTTCTTTTTTTAAAAAAGTAGAGCTATTTATTACTTTTATTTTTATTCTGGAAAAAGTATTATTTTTCCCCACTGCACTTAGAGTGGCTGCATTTTCCCCAAATACGACAGAGATGAGAAATGCGTTAAAACCTGAATGAAAACTCCAATTCTTCAATGGAAGTCGAACTCCAATTACCTGTATATCTGATTATCCGAATCGCTTTCAGAATTTGAGAAAAATAAATAAGACTGAAGAAGAGAAAGAAAAATGAGAAAAAGGAAAAAGCTCAAGAAAAGGAAAGGTAAGAAAAGGGAGAAGAAGAGAATGTGTGAGACGTAACACTTGAGGAACTCAAAAGCATTCTTTCACAAATTCCTGGATATCCAAGTCAGTGCTGAAGATATAGGAGAATGGGTTATGAGGGAGACACTAGATTTCGCTCTGCAAATGATGTTCAATTTATTGAATAGGCCAGGGATGAAGATGATCTCAATGTCCAAGTTGAAGCAGACCATCAGCCACTGAAGCATATGCTGGCTTTGAAACTGCTTTGAAGTGGATAGAAGGACCACATGAAAATTCCCACTGTTAAGCTGCTGCTACACGACTAGTCTGCTTGAAAAGAGAGGAAGGCCACGAAATTACCTAGCCTGATTTAGCAAGCAGTGGCTTTCATTTATAGCACTATAAATACATACTGTATTAATATACCCAGGTCCGTGGTTCGATCCTCGGGCTAGGCAAGGTTGACTCAGCCTTTCATCCCTTCAATGGGTCGATTAACTGAGTACCAAGCATGCTTGGTACTCAGAACTAAACGCTGGGGGTCTTACGTTAGGCTGACCCCCTAACTAGGTCTTGTGCTTCGCACCCCAGGGCCCTCGGTCATGAAAGCAGTTATGGGCACTTTAGGCCTTGGCCCACATGGGCTGTCGTGACATGGAGTTTTAGTTTATTAATATACCACAATTGTGTAAGTACCTTAACATGTAAAAGTTTGCCTTTACATGTTAAGGTTAAACACAATTAAAGTTTATTACACACTTAAAGTTAACATGTAAAAGTTCATATAAGTGATTAAAAGTTCTTTTTCTTTAAACATATATAGTTTTCCTCCAATTTTTTCAACATACAATAATTAATTAAAAAGGATCCTTTTTCCGAAAAAAATCCATTTAATCGAATTTTTGTTTATTCCAATGGAGTCCGATCCCAGTTGATTAGGATAATTGAAGTTCTGCTGTTGTTGCAGTTTCAGTATTTAATAATTTCGTAAAGAAAGGGTATTTGATAGAGTTCCACGAGTCTTTTGATTTGTTGTTATCTGCGCACCTTACTTCGTGCTTCTGAAGAGCATTTCAATAAAACTGAGTAAATATCAATATTTTTCCATATCATAGTCCAATATTATTCCCTCTTTATTTCCCAATCCTCTCAATAATATAACAAGAATATTTACATCCAATGATTTGCACCATTTTTATTTATACAATCTTCATTTATTCTTAGTGTGTGTGTATATATATATGTGAGTGTTTCTTTATAATGTCTTTGCACACCTTATCGGAAAAGTCAATCACTTCACTCCATCGATCAATTATCCAGTTGAATGGAAGGCTCTGCTTGAATACATCTACCCTATCCATTATCGACGGCCAAATCTACAGGAATTATCTCCGAACAATTGCATATATAAATGCAAAAGCAGAAACTCTGTTTTTCATACATTTCATTTGCTTCCCTTTTATTCTCAATGTTAATTGCAATGAAAAGCAGTCATACTTTGTTAACGGAAACTTTTCCAAAGTTTTTGTTCAAGATCTTTTATGTAAAAAAAGTTTTTGAAAATAAAGATAATGTGAATTGTTTTTGAATAAAAGACATTAACCTACAAACCTGCTTAGCACCCACAGAAATTAGCTTAAAAGAGCTGTGAAAACAATTTAAAAGTTCACACAGAAAATAAATGCTGTGTTTGAGAACTTGGTGCAGATAACTGAAGAGAACCATCAAAAATCAACGTGGGTGATAGCTAAGGTCTAAATTACTTTCCACATTATATTTTTTATACATAAAACAGATGTTTTAAAATAACTTATTCATGTACAGAATTTTAAAGCCGTTTACTTTCAAAATCTGCTTTTTTTCTGCTGTTGTAAAACAATTAATAAATAAACGATATGTTTTTATTATATATATATATTTTTATTTTTATCAATATTAAAATGAGGTTAATAGAGGTTTCTAACGAATGGTTTGGACAAAACGCAATAAAATTTCGTGAAATTCTTGAGGGGGATTTCTTGGAAGAATTTTATCCAAGGAACATTATTCGTAATTAAAATAATGAACATTGTTCTTCATTCACCATTCAGTTTGTAACTCTAAAATATCTCATGGAAACAAGATTTGTAACTAATTTTTTTTTAGAAACTGGAATCTTATCTCCTATTGTGTAAGCAAACAAATTTCTTAAAGTTTTACCAAAAACATTACTAGCTAAGAGGCTCTTTATTATGTACACTATTTGAATTCATTACGATTTTTAATTTAATTGTCATCAATATCATCATAATAAAATTTACTAGTGTGAAGATTCTATTGAGCATCATTAAGAATTTGAAAATGCAATTGGTTGAAGACAAGTAAAAAAGCATTTACTTCTTGTTTGCATTGCAATTTTAAATGCGGTTAAATCTCAATTACACTTTTTGGCGGAGATAAATTGTGATTTAAGTAAGTCGAAACTGATTTATCTTACATCAGTTACAAACTGATTCAAATAATTTTTAATTGATTTAGTGCCATTTTGTTTCTGATGCTGCCGGAATAAATAAAAATAAATAAATAAATAAAAAAAATTAAAAAATATTATTCCTAAAATCATTAACTAATCATCAAAAAGTTGATTATAGATTTGAAAAGAAATGGATTTGTCAACGTCATTCTTCAGTTTTGTATTCATCATTTGAAACATCACAATCTTAAGTGACATCATTTTGATCTGTAAATGTTTAAAAAGCATTCTCAACTATGAAAATTCCAATATTTATCATTTGTTCATATTATAACAATATCATTTGTTATAATATGAACAAATGATATAAATAAGAGCTGTGGAATAAAAACCAATATTTTTTAACTCACTTTCAAGTGACGTCAGTGGGAACGCTGTTTTCAACCTAATGTTTAAGTTAAACCAGGTTTAGTTTTAAATAGACTTCAAAAGTGCATGCGAAAAACTTTTTTTGACGTTAATAACTACTTAATGCATAAATTTCAGTGTAGTCAGACTTTTCTACTT
Organism: Latrodectus hesperus; assembly: GCA_037975125.1. Lineage (NCBI taxonomy): Eukaryota > Metazoa > Arthropoda > Arachnida > Araneae > Theridiidae > Latrodectus > Latrodectus hesperus. The sequence goes on from CM075850.1 coordinate 58,667,657, forward strand.
ACCTATTCTTTTACACAAACTAATCCTTGAAACTTTTTTGCTTTTTGAAATTTTCCACGTGATCATAAACAATGTATTCAATTTCTAAATTGTTATTTTTCACTCCAGTGTTTCGTCGCTATGATTTTTAAGCGTCAGCAAATATTTCCAATAGTTGAAGTTTTTGAACGAAGAATATCGAATTTTAATGATGGGTGATGCAAACAATTATTAAATCTTCCACTATATTTCTAAAAATAATTCATTATAAAACATTTAATAACATTTTAATGAATTTCTGTATAGTGGAATTAGAGCAAAAATGGAACTATTCTGGCGATTATTTCGTGACACTTGTTTGCAATTTTATCTCTTGTTGGTCATTTTAACACAGCTAGGCTGTTTAAAAAGCTCGGCGAGCACCAAATTCAAGCAGAGATATAAAATACCTGAGAATTTTGAAGCATTAACTCGGAAAATCTGCGAATGAGCTGGAAGTTCAGGAGTATACTGGGAATTTGGAGGAAATAAACTCACCCAATCAGCTTTCGTTTAATGGATTATTTTATCTTATATATATGAACTATTAAATATGATACAAAAAATGTTCTGTCTTTTTTAATAGGAATATTAATTATTAATGTTTCGTACTGAGAAAACAAAATGCTAATCAAAATAATAAAAACAATTAACTGATATTTATTTAAAAAATACCAAGATATATTTTACAGAACTATCAGAATAAATATCGATTATTTCCATTTTCTTTTGTTATAAATTCTTGCTTAGAGAAAAAAAAGAGAAGAAAAAAAATTATTTTATCAACATTAATTTTTTGAAATTATTTTAAATTTTCCATTAAAGCAAAAATTGTTTTCTTTTAATGTAAAACTTTATATTTTCGTCATGAACAGCAACATTCAAAAAAAATTAAATGTTCTATTTATTTTAATAAATGTTAGAGTTAACAAAAAAGATGCTTTTTAAACATTTTTAAATTATTGAATGAGTTTTCAAATTTCCAAAAGTTTACTAATTTTTCATGAGTTTCAGGAGAACTTTCTTCCAGCATTGCGAAGGGAATGAACTCGTTTTTTCCAACATTCATTCCAAGCTGCAGCAAATGAGGTGCATGGAAAGAAATTTAGATGGCAGCTCTTAAGTGGGAATCCACTTTGGAGACATTATCACATCCGCTGTCACTACAAAGCCCCCGATAACCGCATAAGCCTCAACCATTCGATGCACTCTAATGAAGTCCAAGATTCCTTCCAAATTTTTTACGGATGGGTCTTAACTGGAGGGCAAAGTAGGACCGGCATTTGTTGCAATACATCACAACTCTCAAATCCACTCTGAGAAATTCAAGCTTAGTGAACATAACACCGTCTTCCAAGCTGTGCTCTATGCAATACAGTAGGCAAAAAATGAGCAATACAAATTAACCACCCCTGTAACATCTGGTCTGACAGCCAAACTGGGCTTAGGACCGGCATTTGTTGCAATACATCACAACTCTCAAATCCACTCTGAGAAATTCAAGCTTAGTGAACATAACACCGTCTTCCAAGCTGAGCTCTATGCAATACAGCAGGCAACAAAATGGGCAATACAAATTAACCACCAATGTCACATCTGGTCTGACAGCCAAACTGGGCTTAAGGCAATAGTCCCCTGGCAAGGAACATCCAAGCTGACCTAAACATAGCCACTTCAATCAACCTAGGCTGGATAAAAGCCCATGTTGGAATTACTGGGAATGAACTATCGGACTTCCTAGCCAAGGAGGCTACTATATTGAATGATGAGCAAACTGCTGTCCCAACGCCCACGCTCCTTCCTCAAAAAGAAGCTGAAAGATGAGATTCACCAAGAGTCTTCCACCCTGTCCTCCTATTGTTTTTTCCTTCCAGCAACTCCTACCCAAACTGTTAGAACCCTTCTTAGGTTAGGCAAGGGGACCTTGCTGTTGTAAACGTAAACTACAAAGCCTCCTCTCCACTCATTTCAAGAAATCATGCCATGCTAATTTATGGCTAGTTGTAATGTAGGCTAGTTTTCAGTGCTATGGCGGCATGTAGTTTACCTACATAAGTTTTGATCACTGTTCATCTAGCGCCTGTAAAACCTTTATTATCTAGTTGAATTGAAGACATTCAGAATATACTCTAAGCACTTTTATAACTTTCTGTATTGTACTTTTTCTTTCAGAGTCATATATTATAGAAATGTAGCAGGTACTTTGCAAATTGCAAACATTTTTATAAATGCTAAAAGAACCCTCTCTACGAAGAGATTGCTTTTGATAGAAAGATACAAAACTTATTGGCTCTTTTTGAGCCTTAAACATTTTTTTATTGTCGGGCAGAGGTTGAATCATTTATTTGATAATGAGACTTGAACAGCATAAGCTCCTATATTTGCCTATTTTGTCATTCCCTCTCCTTGTATATAAAAAGGAATTATTGCCTGACCTTCATTATATAATCAGTAAAAATTTCTTACTTATAAACCTTTCCTTTATCTTTTCTTACTGCCTTAATGAGAATTTTAATTTAAAATATGAGTGGTGCAATTATTTTTTTATTCAAAAATAGAAAATGGGGTCAATTTAAATTCAAGCAAATACAGTTCAATTTTTTCAAAACAAATCTTCAAAAACATGTAATTTTTAATTTAATTTATAATTTCTAAAAATTAAAAATATCAAAATTTAATTTCCCCATGTAGGGTTATGATGACACAATAAAAAATAGTCATTATCATTTATTTAATATTGTTGTTTTAAATTGTTTCTTATTCTAAATACTTTCGCCGTAATTAATATTGCCGATAATCTATATGGCAGAAAATATTATTTCCATTGATACGTAAAAACTAATTCAATTTTTGATATTTATTTGTGTAAACTTCAGAAAAATGAATTTTCATCTAACATTTAAATGAAATGTGAAGCCGTTGTTAAAATAACCTGAATGAATGGGGGAATCCTGCGCACAAGGATTTAAAACAGAGAGAGTTGAAAGATCCAGATTATTGGTTTTGAGTGAAAAAGTAGCCCAATTTTGTATTTAATCTGAATGGAAAAAATAACTAAGATTCTACCACAAAATCAAAAGGCTTATTTAGGATAACTGAACTTTTTACGTGGTTGAGGAATATTTGAAGCATTTAGTCGAATTTATTATCACACAAAAATTTGTAATACATTATTTCGTGCAATAAAATTTACAATTTTTATTGAAGTTAATACTTTTTTTATTTTTGTTAAAAAGAAAGTATTCCTAGCTACTGCACTTTACAGCAAATCAATTGTAGTTTTATAAGGTCAGGAATTCCATTAAACCCTTTATTCCCAATGAAGCAAGCAAAGTTTGGTTTACTTCATTAGAAACTTCACTACTGTGTATAAAATAAATAAAAATAGATTGAAGAGATTCGTCAATTCATATACAAAATTGTTAAAGGCTCCGTTTTAAAGGAGTTCCGTTTTAAAATCATAAAATGAGAGTATTGTGCAAAATAGATAAACAAAACAAAATTAATTTATTAGTGATTTTGGAAATGTATTACTTTCTCTTGCTGGCAAAACAGAACTCTTGCACACATTCTTCTAAATTCTTTAAAATTTTGCCCTACATGAATATGTTTATGGATTAAAATTTTTGGAGTTGTAATTTAAGAGTACTTTTCTTGCACAAGTTCTTCATAAAAAATCAAGTTTTCTTAAAAAAAATCTTGAACATTTATATATTTTTTATAAATAATGCTTTTCAAAAAACGAGAACTAAGAGATTAATCTGTCTTCTCACATATGCATGAAATTTCCCAAATTTGTGAAGTCTTTTGGCATTGGCCTACAGTCATGTTTCATTACTGAACGTTGAGCTCAGTAAATTTTAACCAAGACTTAAGTTTCAATCCTTTTCAAAATAAGATTCAAGTATATCAGGAAAAATATATTTCAAAGTACTACTTGTCAAAAATTGAAGATTTGTGTTGACATGCTTGTTTTTATGCATGTTTGAAGAAACAAGATGGTAATGAAAACACAATAGATGCATCAGAAATAAATCAATATCTCTAACAATATGGCGCCAAATTGGAAAGAAACTGAGGGTACCTTAGGCCAGCCAAATATATTTTTTTCTGAAATGCGAGTCAAATTCAATAAAAAAGAAAAGCATGTCGGGTCGGATCAGTGTTAAAACGAAGCAACTGATAAACGTTAATTTTTCAAAAATCCCCCAGCAACTTTTAGACAATTAAATTACATAGTTCCAATTTTATAACATTGATGATCATGGAATTTTCAGATGACAGGAAAAATCTGTTACAGGTTCTTAAATTCTCTTACAATCTCTCTCTCTCATGCTTACATTACATTCATCTTAGTAAAACCAAATTCTAAATAAATTCATCTCGAGCAGATTTTGTGAGTTCTTTGTAAAACACAATCGCAAAACATGACAAGACATAAAGAAATCTGTGTACGGTTCGGTGAAGAATCTGTTATCGAATGCAAGCACATTGTTGGCACAGGGAATTTATGGTTGTAAATTCATTCCTTCCAAGACATCATCCGTCTTAATAAAAAGGAACCATGACTATCTTAAATCGAACCCAATCGGACAGATGTCCTGACAGGAACTGTAGACTATTAAATAGTTGTGTTCAGCTGTCACCTTCACAATGGAAGAAGCACGATAAAGCTTACACCTTAGACTTGGGAGTGACTAATAAGATTAACAATGCTTTTTTGTGTTAACATGAAAGGAGGGAATTCGAAGGACTGTCGAGTGCAATGATGCAAAAAGACGGTGAGTAGGAAAAATGGTTCTGCAAAAATAAGAATGCACGAGAGATACATCACTACACACAATACAAATTCTCGATTAAACAAGAAAAATCGGTACAAGAAAATACTAGAACAAAATGATTTTGTTCTAGCATTTTTAAAAATGATTTTGTTCTAGTAGAAAAATCGGTATAAGAAAATACTAGAACAAAATGATTTTGTTCTAGTATTTATAAAAATGATTTTGTTCTAGTAGAAAAATCGGTATAAGAAAATACTAGAACAAAATGATTTTGTTCTAGTAGAAAAATCAGTATAAAAAAGTACTAGAATAAAATGATTTTGTTCTAGTATTTTCTAAATACTAGAACAAAATGATTTTGTTCTAGTATTTTTTTGTTCTAGTATAATCAAGAATTATTGAAAATGGGACGCCATTTTCAATAATTCTTGATTAGTTCCTAAAGAAATTAAATAACAATCAAAAATAAAATAAACCAATAAAAATGGTCCAGAAAAAATTTATAATATTATTTGACTATTTTTAAGATGGTCAAATAGAATTTTAATCTTTTTCTCGATACATTTTTCGAAAGATTTCATCTTTTTCATAAAAAGTTAAACTATTTCAGTTTAAAAAAAGTATCGCAGTGTAACTATTGAGGCAAACATGCATTCTAACAATTTAAACGCACAATGAACTATATAGAAAATTAATTAATTTTTAAGGAATAATATTTTGTATAATTTCTTTCAAATGTATAAATTAACGTTTTTAGAAAATCATTTTTTTTAAAATTTAACTCGCCGCAAATAATTTCCGAAACCTTTTCATCTCTCGCTGACTGTTGGAAGTTTACTTTACACTTTAAAAGTACTTGAAGAGATAATCATATTTTCTCAACGAAATGTTTCTGCTTTATATGAGTTCTAGAAGTGTTCTGTGGCTGAGAAAAAGTTAATGCGGACGCGATTTTATGAAATATATTCAAGTTTATACATTTTTATTGTAAATGAAAGCTTAACATTTCTTTTTTCAAGATAATCATAATTGCGTGTTAAACTTTAAATTTCATGACAAATTGACAAACAAGACAAAAAAACAAACAGCAGCATTTCAATTGTTATTTTAAGCAAAAGTTAAATGCTGCTGGTAAATTGGTAAACCCAAATAATTACATTTTGCATCTATTTTTCGTAAAAAAGAATTTTTTTTAATAAATTAAAATTCTTTTAACAGTACAGTAAAAGCTAATACTTACTGTACCGTTTTCTAAAATAAAGAATTGTATATATATATATATATATATATATATATATATATATATATATATATATATATATATATATATATATATATATATATATATATATATATATATATACAAGCTTTGTTTTAAAGTATATATATATATATATATATATATATATATATATATATATATATATATATATATATAAAGTATATATATATATATATATATATATATATACTTTAAAACAAAGCTTTTGAGAAGATTTTACAAAAATTTCAACAGTTCAGTAACCATTTTGAACAATTATAAAAACGTGATAGTGAAAGGTTGCAAATGGTGTCGCTGTTACTATTTGAAATACCTGAAAAGGAAATGGCTTCATTCACCTAGTAATTATTTCTTAATTGATATTCTTTTCTTACCATTTATTTCCTATATAATGTTGAAAATTGTTCCTTATATTTAGAAGAATTCTTTTTACTTTAGGCAAATGTTATTCTGTACTGAATATCAAATCATGTATCATGATCAAACAAATCTTAAATGGAATCATTAAGCAATTCATTTTTGCATCTGAAATTATGGAATGAAAAGTTCACTATTTCAAAATAAACAATTATATATATATATATATATATATATATATATATATATATATATATATATATATATATATATATATATATATATATATATATATATATGTGTGTGTGTGTGTGTGTGTGTGTGTGTGCGTGCGTGTGTGCATGTGTGTGTGTGTGTGTGTGTGTGTGTGTGTGTGTTTAATTATGTTATTTATCATTATTTTTTCAATTTGGGAAAATGTATTGATCTATTTTTAAATATTTATCATCAAATCAATGGTCTGACTATATCATACAATAAAAATGGAACATTTTCTGCTTAGTATTTGAGATTAACAAAGTTAAATTTTTTATAACTCTATGTCAATTTTTATTCAAAGGATTGTCATGAAAATCGGCTAACAGTATATTATGAAAAGGAAAATAATCGAAATTATTCAAATACAATCTAAAAAATGGAAGAGTGGATTCAAAACACGAATGGAAAAGTGAACACGATCATGCATTATAACAAAAACAATCTTAATAAAAACAAAAATAATTTAAAATAATTTACAGAGGTTTAAAACTATCAATAAGCATTCGAGAAATCTCAAAGAACTTGTAGTTCTAAGGAAAGTTTTGGAGTATTCCCCTCAATCAAATCAAAAACTACAATGATCAAAATCATACAAAATAATCAACTACACACAGTTTTCAAACTTTTTACTTCAATAATCCAAAGTAATAACAGCGTAATAAATATGTCCTGTGTATTTACTCTTACTAATCATATCTAAAATTGAATCTTAGATAAACCCAATTTTTCTCTCTTTTAAGCACTTATTATTACAGTGAATTCCCAACTATTCGCGGAGAGATAATGAAAATTTAAAAAATGAACGGATTATAATAAATATGCATTTTAGTAATTGAAACTCTCAATAGCTAACAGGCTCTTATTATTTGAAGAATAAGGAAATTGTTCACTATTTACAAATTTGCTTACAATTTACTAATCCAAAAAATTGCACAAAAGCTAATGTAACCTGTGTGAACTTCATAAAGTATGCATTTAATGAAATGGATTATATATTAAATCAGATAGGCTTATTTATTTTTAAAAAGTAAATGGTAGCGAGCTAAAAAATTAATTTTTCCACAACACTTTTAGCAGAAATCCCAATAGTTAAATTCTTACTATTAGCAAATATTTGTCATTGTATTAAATCATTACGGATAACACAGGCTAATCGAGATCATACAAGTATCATATGACGAATGTCATAGTGTACACTTTCTATATTAGTTTTTAAACTGAGTTTAATGCATTTTCCATTAATTTATATACTTGTGAAAACGATGCTATAGTACATAATGACATTACCCAAAAATAATTTATCACCATAACCATTTTGGGCATGGGATGCATGATCTTCTTCTCTATTAAAAAATAAATTAAAAAACTAAATTTTTAACTCGATTTCCACTACATTTCAATACACACTACGAAAATGAACTCACCGAAATCTGTTAATAAACATAAATCAGCCAAACTCTAAAATTTTCTTAATGAAATATCATTTTCTCTGTATTACGTAAATTTACAGATAAAGTTTTTTTTTTTTTAAACTGAGTTTAAAGCAATTTTCGGTACAATTATAATTTACATAACTTTATTGTATCCAAAGCATACAATAGCATCCTCCTTCTAAGAATTATTGGAACGTTAATGAATGCAACAAATGGTGCAACAGCTTACATTTCCTCGGTGAAATCAAAAACCGGGTGACTCAAAAAATCATTAGTATGTTAATGATGAGTTGAACTTTTAGTGCATCCTAGGAAAAACCATGAATATGTTTTGTGATTCCACTTCCTCAAGCTATCATCAGCGTCCTCTTCAGTATTATGACACAATAAAATGAAAGAAGAAGTTATAAAGACTTGCGAGAGAGAATAATTCTCATTCTTACGATAAATTCGGAGTTGAACATATGCCATCATTTTAGCAGACATGACAGTATGTTAACAAAATGATCTATTCTTACAGTTTTCAAATATGATTCCACGTTGTAAAGACCACCTCAGATTCTCACGAATGATTTGATTGCATTTGTATGAGTAACTCATAATTTTCAGTGTTGTTGTTAACTAAGTAGTCATTGCTCCGGCTTTAAATTACAAAAAAAAAATGATGGTTTGACTGTGTCCATAGAGGAATAAATGTTAACAGGTGTCTGGAATTGGCTCTTTTCATTATTTTTTGTTGTTTTGTGGTCGTTTCAGCACCCGAAGGTTCTTCTGACCGCATCTTGTGTTTCAACTGAGATTCCCAGTCAGACCTAGAAAATGCTTAACTGATAGCCAGAACGATCGGCTTGGTCTTTCCAGAAATCTGTACTCGTTTTTCAAAACGATCAATAAGGGAAGGTAAATTAAAACAAGCAGCGTGTTCACACTTCATGATTTTGATTCCATGTTACTGATATTTTAGATTCGCATACTTCATGGAATAGCTGAATGCCAGAGTCGAGGATCGAAACATAATTGACTTCCAGCTTGAGCCACTTTCGGATTCATTAGCTTGGTTATGGAGACACGTGTAAATCTTTTAACGATGGTGGGGTCGCTGTTTGCTTTTGTGTCGAGGAGCCGTGTGAAAGACACAAAAGACGAGGGGTGTACCTCGGGAGATTCCACCGTAACGAGAGATTCATTATCCTTTTTTCCCACCGGTGTTCGAAAAACAATGCCTTAGACCAGATTGCGGCTGCGAGCACGTATTGGGATTTCTTGGATGGCAGTGGGCGTCGCGAGTACGCCCACCTTTCTCAGCTTCTGTCTTGGGACAGTTAAAGAGACAAAAGTCTCAATCAGACGATGTTCTGCGTCGCGCTTCGCTGCTGCCTAAGTACACGGATTCCGCTCTCTGCAGAGTCTTTGTTCAGTGGCAAGTGATTTACAATAACTTAATGTCTATTTTACGGCCTTAATGGTGTTTGGGGTAAGCTGCAGCCGTTTTGCAAGTGGATTCCCAAGCTTCCATCTTTTGCCACAAAATGATGTTTCTTCATGTCGAAATTTTTGTCCTAGTCGAACGGAAAAACAGAAGCGGAAAAAATTGTAAAATCAGCCATGATTGAAATTATTTAGAGGCTATGGGTCTTGTAGAAAGGTCCTATATCGATGTTACTGCGAAGCAAACATATCCTATTACTTCTCCAGTTTGAACCACGGTTAAGTGGAGAGTACAGTTATGTGTGTGTGTGTATGTGATCTGGTCTTTAAGATTCTTGCCATTTTGCTTTGTTGGAATTTTGTCTATAACGAAATGTGGATGTGCCATTTGACTATATCTGTTCATTTTCCAGAATTCGTGGAATTGCTGTACTAGATAGATAAAGCTAGCGAAATGCTATCGAAATGAGGCACTAAATTAGAATTACTCATTACTATTTGTGGTTTTATGTTTCTGCGGTTTCTTCAGTATGATAATGAAAGCTTACTTTTCTCATAGGTTTTTCGTCCCATAAATTTTATACGATATGACACTAGATGAATCAACATATGTACTTTTTGGCAGAAAAATGTTATTTTTGTAAGCATTATTCTATGAATGACAAAAAGCAGAAAACAACCAAAATGCAAAAAGCATGCTTTGCTATTCAAAGCAAAAAAAAAAAATGTTGCTAAGATACGGATCAAAACACCGACAAAGAAATTTCATTTCAGAGAAGCCTTGCAGTAACTCAGAGTAGTTTTCAGTTTGTCAAAATATATGTTCGGAATAAAGCTATATTCACTTCATGTATTCTATCGGATGGTCTTTAGCTTTTAATACGAGTAAAACTGAAAAACAAAACAGGAACAGTGACTTGTGTACACAACTACGTAAAAGGATTTGGAGCATAAATTATTTTTAAACTAGTATCGAGTGAGTTTCATCGTGGTCGAAAGGGTAGACAATGATCTTCTGATTGGAGATTAAGAATTCGATCAATGCATTGTTGAAAAAAGGTGATGAATGCTTCTACTGTCTCCACGATCATCTGTCAGTGAGGATGCTGCGAATTTGAATGGTTTTATTTCTTCAGAAGTGCGAATGATTTCCATCCACGGAATCTCTGTTCAGAAGGCAAATATGGAGACCATACACCATGGATTTTTTGAAAAATCTTTTGTTATTAGGAAGTGTTGTCGCAAAAGACCATGTTGTTGTCATGTTGGGAGCAGTTTTAAAGGTTTAAACTGTTATAAATCTTTTTAACATTCGCTTTGAATACAATTTTCAAGAGAACATTTCTTATAGTAGTGGGTCCTATTCATGTGTTACAAAAGAGAAACCTAAGCCTCCATTCCGACAAATGTACAAGCAAAAATTTTAAATGCTATACCAATCACAAAGCTTATGACAACGAATGAGTTGAAACCAGGCCTGAAGAGTGAGGACCTCCATACAGCTCTGGTGAACTCTAAAAGAGACGCATACTAAATTAAGGTGTTTTTAAAGGAATGGTCGGGGAGTTTTTTTATTCTTACAAAGCTTGAATCTAGCCTTCAGTTCTAATGATCTCTCGAACGTATCTGAAAAATAAAGAAAATCACATTTTAATTACCTATTAGGTCAATATAAACTAAAACTAAATTAAACTCCATGGCACGACAGCCCATGTGGGCCAAGGCCTACAGTGCTCATAACTGTTTTCTTGACCGAGGGCCCTGGCGTGCGAAGCATATGTCGCAGTTAGGTGGTCAGCCTAACGTAAGACCCCCAGTGTTTAGTTCCCAAGCATGCTTGGTACTCAGTTAATCGTCCCACTGAAGGGATGAAAGGCTGAATCAACCTTGCCCAGACCGAGGTTCGAACCTCGGACCTGTGTCATGGGAACGTGAAACGCTGCCACTAAGCCACCGGGATTAGGTCAATATACTTCAATGAAAATTATTCTTGAAAATATCAGCAATAATTTAAAATTAAAAAATATTTTGATAATATATATAATATGAAAGGAATAGCATTAAACATACAATATAAATTAATTGTTCTTGCAAATCAATACGAAAATAGAATTTGCTAAAATACATTACAAAAGTTTCAAATGTTTAAGACCGAATAGGCCGGAAAATGCTGCATTTTCATTTCTCGATTCATGTGTGACTCTTTTCTCCCACTTCAGGTAGGGATGTTAATTATGGTTAGGAGTTCATTTTAAGATGCAGGTTTCCCTCACATTGGGCAAACATGAAGAGCGATAAGTCCACGAATGCTGGCCAGGGTTTTAACTCTACAATTCTGACTCTCTTTTGGTGAACTTTAGCTCTTGGTTAACAACATGCATTATGGGTATTATTCAATTATGAAGAAAACTTTATATTTTAGTTGTAATGTTCATCTCCTGAGCACATGTAACAAAAAAAAAAAAAAAAAAAAAAACAGCCCATTCCCTGAAGTATAGCATGGAAGTAGTAGAAATTCAACGTTGAAGAGCCAACATCACATTAAATGTTCCAGTATCCCAAATTGGTCTGGAAAGTTCTACGAATTCATAAATTATTCATTTTTCAGAAATACCAAAAATGCTGGAATGTGTTCTAGCACATTCCAGAATAATAGAGAGTGTCCAAAAAATGTTCCTGGATGTTGTAGATGTTTTCAAAATACTCTAGAATGTTCCACGGTCATCAAGAACGCTAGAAAATGTTCTTATTTGTTCCTCAAGATTTGAGAGTTTTCCAGGTTGTTTTGAAACTTCGAAGAGATCTCCAGTAAGAAAATAAGTAATAGATGATATTAATTTATAAAATTAATTTTAGGGAATAATTGTTATTAATTTATAAAATTAATATCAATTATTCCCTAAAAATTTCGATAAAAATAATTCCCATTGAGAATTTATAAATCAATTGGTTTATTGACTAATACCAATAACAGTTCGCACTAAAATTTTAAGTTCAATGGAGGAACCAGAAATGCTTCTGCTTCACTTAAAATTAAAGATGGGATTATAAATGAAAAATTTGGAGTCTCTAATATTGTGTACAGGTAAAATTATGACCTGGAAACAATGATCAAACAACACAGCTAATGCAGTATTAATGTCAATAAAAGACACAGGGTCAATCCTATTTATTTTGCTCATATCTATTGAATTGCTATTTCAATTCTTAATTCAACAATTTCCACAATAAGTAAATAAAATAAAAAGACAAACGGTAAAAATATTGTGGCATTTATTTATAAGAAATACAGAATGTGTATGTCAGTATAAATATTTTATAATCAAATACTATGAGAACAAATAAATTAATTAAGGATGATATATTACAGGAAAATAAACTAAACCTTCTTTCCCTAAACAAAAAATAAATACTGAAAATATAAGGATTTAGCTTTGCTTTTTATAATATCTACATTTCTAAAATTCATTTTTTAGCTCACATTTGATCGGAATTTGTATATATTCTACCTTTTCAATGTCTGCTGTATGTTGAGTTGGCAATTAAGTAAACTTCGGCCACATTGGTTCACATGTAATTTTTAATAATAAATATTGAATTTAATTGATGTCATAAGTGAAAATGTATAAAACACAATTACATAAGGTGTACTTACCGTTCTATTTCAGAATGCGTGTGACAGATGAGTCTGAGTTGATTGCTGTTGTTGTTATGTATTTTATCTAATTTTAAAATCCTTTTAATAAATGTTATTTCATTGCATATGATTTGACTATGTTAGATTCTTTTAAGAAAAATCATTTCTGCATGCATCTTCCTAATTCTACTGTATCTATACTCTGCATACAGACATGCATAAAATATGGGTTACGATAAATCAGGTGTCAAATATCTTTGTGCTGCGAGTGGGGCGGAATTTCTTCCTGGGTTGAATGGAGAACAGTCGCGTGAAATAAATTGAATCAGGATGTTGTTTTGACCTTCTGACACAACGGTCATTCACTGCCCAAACTAAATAGTTTAGATTCTGGATCTCTAAAAACATCCATTTCCGAGGTGCGAAACGAACCCACCAACTGCTGAACTGAAGACCATAATGCCAACCAAATCGGCTACTAGTATGGCTTCAGGATTGTTGATTTCAGGTTTACTAAAAACACAGCACATATATGTTTCAAAACTTAGATTGCTTCGCTTGTAATCGATTTAAATCTTAATAAAGGTCAATGAAAATCTACTCTAAAGCTACCTGTACTGCGGCGTAACACTGTTTCACAATTTTGTTCGATTCAAGAATGGAACAGTGTGGTTCGTTTCCCTCGTAAAAAATTAAGGTGAGTAATCATTGAGGATAGAGAAAAATGCGTACGTCATCAAATCCATCTTTTATCGTACATTCCCAATGTGCAAATTTTTTTAAAAAATAATTATATTAACATTTTTTCAATTGTTTGAAAAGTGTTGCATTTGTCCACTGCAGACAAAGCGCATTTTTCAGTTTTCTTAATACATCTGAAATCATAAATAAATTGGAACGCTGAAAGAAAAGATTTTCTCGACATCAATATTTAATGATGTCATATGTAGTCTCGTATCCCTTCAGAGAAAAATCTGAAGACTCCTTAGCACCAACTACTACAAAAGTTAAATAGTTTAATTCAATTAAACTACTTAACTTTTGCAGTTACGGGTACTAAAAAAGTAATTGAAGTTAGTCAATTTAAATTCATTTACTGTAAACTATATTTTTCGAAAGAGTGGTTTCAATACACATAAATATGAACGTTGCTGATGCATTGCACTTGATTCGTTGAAATAAAGTTATTATTAAATACATTGTCTCACGTGCAGTGCATCAACCACGTGCTTCAGCCTTTTGTTGTTCATTTCAGTTACTGCTCACGTGGGCAAAGATGGCGACCAGCCACGGCCCGCCTCTGACTGGCCGCGTAAGCAGGTAGCCGAGGGAGGAGGCAAATAACAATTTATGGCGACGGCACTTGAGCAGAACTCTTTCGTAGTGGGGATTAAGACAATCCTCCGATACCATGGAGGGTGCTCCTTCCAGAGTGAGTGTGAACATTTCCGATCGATGTTTATCGATGTTGCCACCCCCGGTGCAAAAAAAATGGGGAGTCAAAAACCTTGCTGTGGATTTGAGGATGCAGTAAAAAAAAAGTCATCATTAGCGACGCATGCCAGCCATCAGAACAGTGGGCGATTTTATTTTTATTCCCGACTTTTTAAATGCGTCGCCAAAGCGTAGCTTTTTAAGTTTTGGCGACACATTTAAAAAATGGCTTCTTTTTATTCAAATTGTGATGGAAAGTGATTATTTGGGTGCAAAATGGATCAATAAATAATGATTAAGATAATCAACAGTACACACCGCAATCTTACAAATTTAAATACTGGAAAACATTTGTGAATTATTTCTAGGTCTTAAATCAAAACCTCGCAATTTTTGGAATAAACACTTAAGGGTTCGTTTATAGAATTTTTGTATAGGAAAGGTATTTTTAAGCATATAAATTACATAAGTAATATTTTTAAAACATCAAGTAAATTAATTTTTGTTTAATAACTAGGAATAAGTAATACAATCATGTTATTTAATAAATAATAAATACATAAATTATCAACAAAGTAAATGAGTTATTTTATACGACAGTTTAAATGTGTTGCCAAAATAGTCTTCTGAGTTACGGCTTTCAAAATGTGATTTCATCTATTCTAACTATTTAAAAAAGATGGCTTATTTATATGCTAAGATGGTTGGTTATAAGTGTAAATAGTTAAGTAGATGCAACTATTTCACATATTTTTAAAGTATGGAAAATATTAATTGTTTTGAACACCGGATCAAAATTTTGCTCGACAAGGTTATCAAAAAGTATGTGAATAATATGTACCTATCTAAAATATTAAAAACTTAAAAAAAATTAATACTTGTAATGAATCAAGTAATACAACATATAAATATTAATTACGTTTACTCGTCAAAAAGAACACAATTTTTCAATTAAATACTTTAAATGTATGAAAGATTCAATGTTTAAAATTTATAGATATTTCATATTAAAATGTAATATTTACAAATTTTAATATATTTTATAATTACATTTAATATGAAACATTAAAATTAATTTTAATAACAAAAATGTATAAAGGATTTAAGTATTTAAGGTATAATATAACATGGACAACACATTTTAGTCATCCAACCACAGATGACGTTTTTCTCGATTCGCTACTTTGAAGACCGAATGCGAATGCTTGATTTCAAAAGGTAGCTTCATTTCCTTCTAACTTCGAAAAGAGCACGTGTGTAAATAATCAGCGTTGTACGAAATTTTTTTACAAGTAATTAAAATGCATAAAATATTCATTGTTATATTGTTTCTAAATCCTGAATTAGAATAAGGTACAAAAATTTACAAAAAAAAGGTACTTAATGGTATAAAAAAAAGAAACTGGTCCTTAAGGTTTTAAAATAAAAAACATTCAGTTAGTCAAGCTAGCCAGTCAACTGCAGATAATTTTTTTTCTGATTGCTATTTTAAACATGTCACCAAATATAATTTTACATGCTTTTTCAACATGCTTCAAAATTTAGTTTAATTTCACCGAAATTGAATATGACTGAAATTACTGGAAATATATCCCAACATATATATGTATTACATAATTACTCTGGCAATGTATCCCAATATATATATATATATATATATATATATATATATATATATATATATATATATATATATATATATATATATATATATATATATATATGTATATATGTGTGTGTGTGTGTGTGTATTTGACTGAAATTGTGTTGGTAATGTATACCAACAATTTCATGCTAATTGTTGTTGGGATTATATGCACACTAGATACCTGTCTAAATGAACACTAAATGCAGTTATTTTGCTTGTTATTTAATAATTAATATGATGTTTCAGAAGAGTGTGCATATATGTGATATTATATTTAGAATAAGTAATTGTATTCTCTAAGATTTAAATATTTTAAAATAATATATACCCAGTTATTAAAAAAAAGAAAAAGAAAACAGCTTTTAGAGAGCTTCGTATCTAACCAGGTTTAAAAGTTCGAGTGTAATTTTTCTCCTTATTCCTAAAAACTCCTTAATTTTTTTTCTCTATTGCATAATATTAAAGAGTGCACAATTTTACATTCATTGGATTGTTTCAAAGGTTTTCCAGTAGCCTTAGGAAAAAAGCCTACAAATTCAAGGAATGATTTAGGGATCTATTTTTGGGTTATTCAAAATGATTGCGTTCTATGAAGCTATTCAAAATAGAACATTATTGTGAGATCTTTTAATGGCGAAAACTGTTTCTTTTTTAATGTGCAGCTTATCGGCGCCGATATTTAGCTACTGTATAGAATACATTTTCTACTGTGAAATAGTGTAATTTAGTTACTGCGGTACACACTTGGGCGCTTATTTATAGCCCCCAAAGGTACCAAATATTGGCAACGGCTTCATCATTTTGAGCTAACAAAATGAGTCGGACTATTACTATATATCTTTTCCATTTTCACCTCCATATCTGTACCGAATTGCATCTACCCCAGTCAAGGTATAAGAATGTATATATCTGACCTGGCCAGTACTTTATACTCTCAAGTACTGGTCCATCAGGAAATACATCTGATTGCATTACCACAAATTTAGGAAAACAGAATTGCAGTATTGCGTTTCAATAGAGCTCTGATGAGTTCAAAGTTACAAAATAAACAAAATTAAAGTATCAACAATGTCTAAGGATTTTCACGAATATTCACGGATTTTCACGAACGGACATTAGAATAATACAGATTCCCCTAGAAGGGTCACAAAGAGGTATTCCTGAAAATTCAAAGCAATCATGTTTGTTAGAACCTCAGTCAATGCAGGAAAATATCGACAATTTTTATAGATGTTCAACATATACAAAGGTGACATCAGTAGCGCAGCCTCTCCAGGGATATTTGTAGCGCTATCACGGTGCTGACAATAATATATTACATATTTAAAAAAAATGATTTATTCAAATAGATTTATGACACAATTTGCCAAAATATAATTCTAAGCTACCTCTTTCTTTGAGGTTTACGCAGAAATTGGCAACAGCGATTGCAAAGGCATTTCATCAGAAGCACTATCAATAATGATTGAAGACAGTACAATGTCGTCAGTTATAGGAACTTGTTGATAAAAAATTCTAAATATAGTTAGCCACTTCGTCATTTGGAACTACCGTCAGTTAAGGGGGTCGACATCTCCTGTCTATGTTACAATACATCAATGGAGCATACACTGCAACATATAGATCTCTTAATGTATATTGGCCTTCTCAATGTGGTGCTCTTTTGTGGATTCCGGTGCCGAATCAACAAGCACCTTGAAGCAAGAACGAATCCAATTTACTGAGACCCTTTTTAAAATTAATCTTTCCTTCAATTTTCAACATTTTTTACTGGAAAAAATTCCAATTAATTATTTTTTTAATAATTTGATAAAAATTTACGATTATGTGCCTGGCAGTCAAAAAAGGGGGTACAGCGGCTGTTGTGGTAGTGATAATTTGTCACCTCTGAAGATACCCTGTCAGTCATTGTAAGGTTAATCCAATATCCAGGTAGCTTTTCTGGAGGGCTTCTTTGTGACATCATCATGAGTCGCAGAGGAAGAAACTTGAAAAACTAATAAGCACCCACTTCTATAGACATTAAGCAAAATCGCCCAATGTTCAGTTGTAGTTGGGATGGAGTCTGGGATCTTCCTCAATCCGAAGATTCCAAACCTAGGCCAGTCACATGTAGAAGAAATCATACAGTATCAACAGCAGTTATGAGATTTCATTTTGCTTTCCTAGGATGTTCAGAGAAGGATCAGGCAGGTATCGACTCGACTATGATTCAATATGACGAAGCGATTTCCAGTGTTTAGTATTGGATTGGCAACTAAGTAATTGCGGATTTTTTTAAAAAATTAAAGACCACATTTTTTGATGGAACTAAATAACTTTATTCTGTAATGTATTGCCCATTTTGATCAATGACCTTTTGCCATCTTTCAGGCAGCATCATAATCCTACGTTCATAAAACTTCTGGGTTTTATTAGCTAAAAACTGAATCAGGTACGATTTGACATCATCATCATTATTGAAATTTTTACCATTCAAGGAGTTTTGTAAAGATCGAAACAAAAAGTAATCAGATGGTGCAAGGTCAGGCCTATATGGTGGATGTGGAAAAACATCCCAACCAAGCTCCAATAATTTTTGCCGAGTGACCAAAGATGTGTGTGGCCTTGCATTGTCATGATGGGATACAACACCTTTTCGATTTGTCAATTCGGGCCGCTTTTCTTCAACTGCATTGTTTAATTTCGTTAGTTGTTCAATGTAGACATCAGAATTGATCGTTCGGTTGGGTGGTAAGAGTTCAAAGTAGACAATTCCTTTGTAATCCCATCAAACTGATAACAAAACCTTCTTTTGATGAATATCAGCTTTTGATGTTGTTTGAGTTGGTTCACCTGGCCTGCTCCACGATCTTTTCCGCTTGATATTGTTGTAAACAACCCATTTTTCATCGCCAGTTATCAGTCGTTTTAAAAATGGATCATTTTCATTACGTTTCTTTAGCAAATCGCAGCTGTTAATGCGTTGCGTTAAATGCGTTTCTTTCAGTTCGTGAGGAACCCATGTATCGAGTTTTTGAACATAGCCAAGTTGTTTTAAGTGATTTTCAATGCATGTATGTGATACACGAAGCTTCTCTGCAATCTCACGTGTTGTACTGTGACGATCCGAATCGATTATTGCTTTGATTAGGTCGTCATCAACTTCAACTAGACGACCAGAGCGTTTTTCATCTTTGAGTGAAAAATCACCAGAACGAAATTTGGCAAACCAATTTTGACACTGCCGTTCTATTAAGGCTTTGTCCCCATAAACAGCACATAACTTTTTATGAGCTTGCGATGCGTTTTTCCCTTTGCGGAAATAAAAAGCAAAATATGACGAAAATGTTCCTTTTGATTTTCCATTTTTCAACGAACGCCAAACGAAAACTACGCAACCGATCAAAAAACTTTTTTTACTGATTGACAGCTGAATTGCCAACTATCAAATAACAAAATGTGTTTTACATTTGTACTACGTCTGCAAACCTAAAAATTCAACTGAAGCCATCTATGAGTAAAATCCGCAATTACTTAGTTGCCAATCCAATAGATTGACAGAAATATACAGAAACATATCTTAGAAAAATAAATTAACTTTGATCTTTATACCGAAAAATAAAGTTTTTAAGTGGTTTTATTTTTTTTGTCTTTCCTTTATTTCTACATACTATTCTACATTTATTTCTACATTTCTACATTAGATACATTCACAGTATCTTCGAAAATCCCATATCTAATTTTTATCTATTCTGAATATTAAATAAATATTTGATATGAGAAATGGTATATATGAGGCACTGTATTTTTTAACCATTGAAAAACCGTTCATTCAAACCAAACTTTATTTTTTTCTTCTTAATCATATTTTATGTTTTCAAGGTTTTACAGAGATCAACAAATTTCTAATCCGATATTCATGACAACAGAGTTTGCAATTCCTTTCAAATTAAAATAATAATCATCAGTAATTGGATTATTGACTAGAATTGATTAAAACTTACCATTTAAAATTGTATTTTTAATCTCTTAAAATTGTTTGCAAATTTCCCTTATTTGTATTTTACATTAAAATTTCAATTCCGCCCTTTGAGAAATAAGTTCAACATAATCCCGTTTTTTAAGCATAAAAAGATGAAATTTTATTCCATTCTAAGTGTGAATTTCAAGAGAGAATACAAAGAATTCACGGATGTAAAAAAGTCTTACATTTTTTATCTTATCAGAGCATCTTATTTTATGCAGATTTTGTGAGGGAAATTTCTGAAGATCCACTGGAGCGCAAGTATCATTGACGATGAATCTCCCCACTTTCAAAAGAGCGCCATTTTCTCTTGTTTGATTTCCCTGTAGAGGGCCAAAAAGCGCTATTTTCCTTTGCATCTCATAAAGAAGGCATAAAAGAACATGGGCAGATATTTGGTATGTATGCCACTATGCATATATGACATTGAAAATCAAAAACTAGGATGAAAGGAAATGTAAAGCTAGGAAGTTAAAATCATATATTTTGATTTAATAAACTTTTGAATATTTTACCTCGTATTGTATTAACTATTTTAAATTAATTATATATTCATATGTGTATAGATATGTATAAATTAATAAAATGATGAGAAATTTTGGAAATTTGAAACTCATAATCAATTAGTTTTTTACTTTCTATCATGTTGTTAATAATGGTGTCACTAATGTTAACGTGCTGAGGATATTAAGATGGTATCTCAGTTATTTTTTAAATTGTACTCATAAGAAACGTTATTAATGGAAGTCATGTGATTCAGAATAAAAATATCTGAGATCTATTAAGTGTTATATGATTATATATGTAATATAATAAAAAATACTACTTTAATTAATATAAATGTGTGTGTGTGTGTTTGTTACACTGAAAATTGAAAGATTAACGTTCTAGTGCATTCAGTTCAATATTCAGGAAATTGCCTGAATTCAATATTCAGGAACATGGCATTCAGTTCGATAGCTTTTGGCTCCAATATAAATGTTCGCAGTACTTTTGAAGCCATTTTAACATTCAGTTTCCCAGCGAAAGAACCTTCGTGTAATTTTTTAACGTAAGCACACTTCTAAAAAAAGCACTGTAATTTTACAGCAAAATGTGCTGGCGTTTTGGGCGCCAGTACAATATGCTGTAAATTTTACAGCATATTCGTAAAACTTTTACAGTTCTTTTTTCCGTAAATATTTACAGCACTTTTCACTGTTATTTTTACAGCACTTTATACTATAATTTTACAGCACTTTTTACTGTTATTTTTTCAGCACTTTATACTGTAATTTTTACAGCACTTTATACTGTAATTTTTACAGCACTTTACACTGTAATTTTTACAGCACTTTCTATTGTTATCTTTACAGCACATTTTTCTATGCATTTTGTTGCATATTCTACAAAACCTATTGCTATAGCTATTTACAGCTATCACCATGTTTTCATATATCTTAGTACTATTTTCACAAAGTATTTTTCTTCCCATTTTGTTCTAGTTCTTATGAAACTTTAATGTAGGAACTTATTTTAAGTAAAAAGGTAATTCATGAAAGAAATGTAGATTATTTTCTTCATTGTAAGAAAATGTTACAGATCACCTCTTTTCATTAAATAAGTGGATTCATAACCTCTTGAAATTCTAAACATATTAAGGATACATAATGATTTACATTAAAGCTCATTTACTGTATTTTTTGTTATATATAATTATTTTCATTTAAAATAAATATTTGTATTATATTCTGTTAAATGGTTTACATTATAAACATGTTTCTTTTAATATTTAATGAGTGAACACAAAAAATCCTCAATTTCCGTTTTTTGGCAAATTTTATTACTTTTCAAACTGAAAGAAAATTTATTGAAAAAATATTTAGGTTGTATTTTACTTGTAACGGAGAGCATAAAGGAATTTTGAATGCACAATAGCTAATTTCCTAATTATGTGCCAACTATTATTGTTAAGCAATTTTTAATACACAATATACAAAGCTCAAAAAACATTACTAATGTTATATTGTAAAAGATGTCACTTTTCAATGTTAAGCAATTTTTAATATACAATATACAAAGCACAAAAAACATTACTAATGTTATATTGTAAAAGATGTCACTTTTCATAACATTCTGTGATCAATAATTTAACTTTCAATACCTAACGAGATTGTTTAACTTTTATATCTCACAATCGTAAATTTAATAGTGAATTGAATTTTTTATTACATTTTTTTGAAAAATTAAGACAAAATAGTCATTTTGAATAAGACAAAACTAAACATAACATTAAGTTTTGATTTACCTGTGATTCTACAGATTTAGGATAGAAACCTTACAACACATTCCCTTTTACTAAAAACACCAAAGGGTAATTAGTTAATGATATAGTATTTTAATTATAATGTAAAGACAATAAAATATTTTTTGATATTATTTAAAGTAATTGATTTTTTTCATTATAATAAAAGCTAATGAAGATTCTGAGGAAATAAAGCAATAGTCGATAACACACAATCAATAATAAAGATTCTTTTTTTTTATTCTTACATTTTAATGATTATAGCCATTCAAAGTTAGATGAATTATTTAATAGTGACGAAACACGTGATTGGAAACCATCCTTGATATATTTTTTTGATTTCGTTGCTCGTGATGGATTAATGTTGAACAAGCATCTGAAAAACAAAACAAAAAATAGAAATCAGACAAATAATTTGAAATTTCAAGAGCTGAATATCTCAGAAGGAAAGTTATTTAATAGTTCAATATTTAGAACTTATTATTTTTTATATAATTAATTAAATTTTTTTTAATTCTTTTAATTCATTCATTCATTGTCGTGTGCCAGCTAGGCTGGCAACATGGGGTGCGCTGCTCCACTTTTCCAACTGAACAATATTTTGGTGTGGAGTCCGACTTCTTCAGTACACACATGCCATAGGAACCCATTTATAGGGTAGGCAACCATTCACACCTTATTCATACAAGGAAAGGACAAATACAGGATAGATAAAGAGAGAAAGTACATCCATGCCCGAAACGGGATTCGAACCCAGGATCTCCTTATCCGTGGTCAGGCACGCTGACCACTAGACAAGTTGGTCGGCAATTCTTTTAATCATATTACTAAAAGGAATGAGAAGCAATAAAGTAACATTACAATTATTTTTTGAATAAATGGTGAATATTTTCCCAACATAAGTTAAAAGAAACACAAGATATTTTTAAAACTATTAACAAAAAATTAATTTGGTATAATATAGATCAGGTTCATGAAGATAAATTATTCTGATGTCACTGAAATATTTCTAAATGAAAATATACCTTTGAATGAATTCCAGAGTTCCAGACAACTCTTCCGGATATTTTATGTTAAAGATATAAAATGCAGAAAAGAAGGCAAGGAATGTGTCCATAAAATTATCCAAATCTTCATTTACTACTATTCCATCAATCAACATAATGTATTTAGTAGAATATATATCAGCCCCTGGAAACAATCAATTTAAAATAATCAACTCAAACATTTTATGCCAAAATATTATAGTATTATTACATCAGCATGGCCAAACTTGATAATTTTAATAAAAAAGCAAAATTAATAATATGTATTAAAAGAATATGTATAAATAATAACAGCAAACTAATATCATTATTGTTTTACAGAATAAAGTAAATCTTTTGAGAAGCGAATCTATAACATTTCGAATGAAAACTGAGAATTATATATAAATTTTTAGAAATATTGTGAGAAACATTATACTTTAAAAGCCCATTTTAAAGATAAATAACAAAAACCAATTTTAAATTATAAAAATATAACTTTTGTAGAGAGGGAATATGTATGCATAAACATTATTTTACATGCATATATACACAATTTGTAAATATTTTCAACTAAAATAAACAGAAAAATTAAAATTCTACAATGTGTGAAAGTAACAATTTATGAAATAACATTTTATAAAACATTTGCTTAAAACTGAATTTCTTTAACTTTGTAAATAGTTATCTCAAAAGTGATATCAAAGTTGTATTAGAGTTAAGTATTTCCTTCTATGGAAAACTTTAATTTCAATAAAAATAATTATATGAAATGGTGCAAAATTAGGAAATATTAAAAAAAACATTTGCTGTAAATTATAATCTGCATATTTACGACAGCATTATAAATATACTTAGAGACAAATCTAAAATCTAAGAAGAATATTTAGGTTGAATTATCAAAAATTTATTTAACTAAAATAATTAATTTTGATTTTGTTACAATTTAATATATTCATATGATTTATCTGAAATAGAATGTTAGCGGAGTAAACATTATTTGAAGAGGTCAATAAATGATAACAAATTTTTGCTATTGAGATAAAACATTTCAAACTTTATGAAATAATACATACCACAAATTAATACACATGATGTGCAAGGTAAGTTTATGACATCTACTGCATCTTGAGAAGATGTGGAAGTCTAAAACCAATAAACAAATTCCTGTTTAATTTACTTATCAGATTAATTTAATGTTCCTTTCTAAACTTTTTATTTACAATTTAAAAAGCAATAAAATTTAAAAAAAAAGTTTTGAATACTTTACCACAACATTTCTAAATATTTTTTTTAAAGTCTTTTCCAAAATATGTAGATAAAAGAACAATACATGCTCCAACATAATCTTTTCCATTCAATTCCTCAATAGTTGAAGAAGGTATTTTGCAACCTTCAGGAGGAGGAGTTTTCAGAAAATTGACAATTCTTTTAATTTTGCTTATTGACGCAAAAGTAAGCCTTTCCCTTAAATCGATAGATGTCAGACACTTAAAATGCTCCAAAAGGCCTTGCTTTAGAAATAAGTGAGGCCATCCTTCTTTTAATTTGCAAATATCAAAAGGCGTGTTGATATTTCTTCATTGGAATGCAAAAGTCTCAAATATTAGTTTTCCAATCTCCCCAACATTTAAATTTTTTTGGATGTTCCTCGAAAAGTTTAAGAAGTTTCACTCTTTTTATTTTTTGTTCTTCTTCCTCCTCTTCATTAAGGCATGGTTGCCAATCAATGCACCCATATTTATCTGACATCTTATATTATTTTTCATAGATGTGGCACTTTCCTGTTCTTGTTGTCTTTTTTCGGCATACTTCCACCTCTATTCAAATTTTCTAGCCGATTTCCTTCTTGTTTTGAAAGGTAAGTATTCCCCTCACCAATAATTTCACCGCAAAGCGTATCCATCAATACAGGATACATGTTCACAACTTTTTTCGTTATTAAGTCGATGGCCTTCTTTCCTGGCAAGTGCGTTGTTTTCCTTATTTTGTAAGCAATAGTCCTGACCATCTGACCTCTAATTCAGCCGGAGTTGGTCGTTTTCCCTCATCCATCTTTTTTTGACAAAGAAATTGGCAATTGTATCTTGAAATCATTTGCCCAATTGCTATTAAAAGCAGTATCCACACACTGTTCAGAAGTCATATCGGTTGTTTTCATATAGTTATTACCTTTATAAAAATAATTATTTTAAATCATAAATAATTTAAATAATAATAAATAAAAGACTAATATTTCAACTAAAATAATAAAAATAATCAAGCTAACAATTTTTTTAATATTTTTATAATTTTTTTACAGTGTAAATTTGCAGTAATTTAATTACCATGTGGAATCCATGCAAGAAGTAATTTCTTTCTCTGAATGGGCTTCAGAATTAACTGTAAATCTTCGTCTGTTACAAGTTTCAAATCATCAAGCTCCTCAACTTCCTATTAATTCTGTTAAATGGGAAACGACTTCTAAAACTTTTTCTTCGAATTATTTTAAAATATCCAATATTTGTTTTTTTAATGTTTTATAAAAGTTCTCAGACATTGTGTCCTATGTAAATTGCAAATAAGAATTAAAGGACAAAATTTTGTGAATCAATTATTTCAAAAGTATTCTATGAAAAATTATACCGATAAATATTTCCTTTGGATTGTAGGAATTTATTGATGTGTGTTGGATATCTTATATTCATTGATGAATAACAAGTCCACAGCAATATATTACACACTTTATAGTTTTCCACATTATGTATATTTGGTTATAAGATTTTAGCACTTATTTATAATTTAAAAAATGAAAAAATTCTGATAAAAAAGACAAAAGGTATCTAACTTGCCATTCAAAGGTAACAAATAAAACTACTTCATACCTTTATTTTATTAATAAAAGAAATGTACGAAATAGTCTTAATTTAGTGATAAAACTTTTAATCATTCCTGTTGGTGAATACTTTACATCTTAAGTAGATACTTTCGATAGTTTCCGGATACTTTCGATAGCTCCCGGAATCTTAAGTAGATACTTTCGATAGTTCCCCGGATACTTTCGATAGCTCCCGGCATTTTAAGTGGATACTTTCGATAGTTCCCCGTATACTTTCGATAGCTCCCGATATCTTAATCGGATACTTTCGATAACTCCCGGCAACTTAAGTGGATAATTTTGATAATTACCCGGATACTTTCGATAACTCACGGCAACTTAAGTAGATAATTTCGATAATTTCCCGGATACTTTCGATAGCTCCCGGAATCTTAAGTAGATACTTTCGATAGTTCCCCGGATACTTTCGATAGCTCCCGGCATTTTAAGTGGATACTTTCGATAGTTCCCCGTATACTTTCAATAGCTTCCGGCATCTTAAGTGGATACTTTCGATAGCTCCCGATATCTTAATCGGATACTTTCGATAACTCCCGGCAACTTAAGTGGATAATTTTGATAATTACCCGGATACTTTCGATAACTCACGGCAACTTAAGTAGATAATTTCGATAATTTCCCGGATACTTTCGATAGCTCCCGGAATCTTAAGTAGATACTTTCGATAGTTCCCCGGATACTTTCGATAGCTCCCGGCATTTTAAGTGGATACTTTCGATAGTTCCCCGTATACTTTCGATAGCTCCCGGCATCTTAAGTGGATACTTTCGATAGTTCCCCGGATACTTTCGATAGCTCCCGATATCTTAATCGGATACTTTCGATAGTTCCCCGGATACTTTCGATAACTCCCGGCAACTTAAGTGGATAATTTTGATAATTACTCGGATACTTTCGATAACTCACGGCAACTTAAGTAGATAATTTCAATAATTTCCCGGATACTTTCGATAGCTCCCGGCATCTTAAGTGGATACTTTCGATTGTTTCCCGGATACTTTCAATAGCTCCCGACATCTTAAGCGGACTTTCGATAGCTCTCGGCATCTTAAACGGATACTTTCGATAATTCCCCGGATACTTTCGATAGCTCCCGGCATCTTAAGTGGATAATTTCGATAGTTCCCCGGATACTTTCGATAGCTCCCGGCATTTTAAGTGGATACTTTAGATAGTTCCCCGTATACTTTCGATAGCTCCCGGCATCTTAAGTGGATACTTTCGATAGTTCCCCGGATACTTTCGATCGCTCCCGATATCTTAATCGGATACTTTCGATAACTCCCGGCAACTTAATTGGATAATTTTGATAATTACCCGGATACTTTCGATAACTCCCGGCATCTTAAATGGATAATTTCGATAGCTCCCCGGATACTTTCGATAGCTCCCGGAATCTTAAGTAGATACTTTCGATTGTTCCCCGGATACTTTCGATAGCTCCCGGCATCTTAAGTGGATACTTTCGATAGCTCCCGGCATCTAGCCCTGAGTTGGGCTCTACTAATTAAGTTGAAGCAGCCAGGTAGAGTCTTCCTGATTTTGAAGCAGTAATTAAGTAGAAGACCCCAAATGCTTGGCATGCCAACTTCAGAGGTATCGTTTCACTTGGAGGACATATTTATCATGTCCCCGCCACCTTTAACCAATACGACGGATCTTCGGTTAAGGCGGCATTCGAACTCACTACCTTCCGCTAATGAGAACGACACCCTCATCAACCAGACCCCTGCAGCCCTCTTGAGAGCGGGGAAAAAGGTATCATTATAATGAATGTGAGCTCGATATCGTCCGACACAGCTGAAGAGTTGATACCAACGTGGGTTCCGAAAGAGGATGGTGCCTTCACCATCCAACTAATTTGAGTGATGAGCTCGAGTATCGTTAGATCATTAGCTGCCAAATCCACAAAAACAGTTTCGTGAGAAAGAATGTTCTCGTGATCGAGAAATCCCAGTTCGATACCTAAGACAAGCGATCAAGCTGAGAGGTTTTATGCGTGTCAATTTTTGTAAGGTTTAACATATAGCCATCTTCTGCTTCTTCTTAGAGTTGGGTTTGTAGGTCATTGAATACCTCTGCTTGGATCAGCATCTTGTACTGTTAACTGCAAACCCAATGTTTCCTAGTTCCAGTTGCTCGGGTCACCCATTTTATTAATAAAGTCCGAGACTTTAATGGAGTCTAGGTGTAACTCTCTAGTATGGATGATGCCTAAAGAAGTTAATCTAGGGAGGGCAAGAGACTCGCATTCGTAAATGATATGCTTGGCCGTTTCCTCTTGCATGACATTTCCGGCAGATAGGGTCTTGCTGAAACAGTCCCATTTTATGGAGGTGTTTTCTGAAATAGTAGTGCCCAGTTATGAAGCCTACGATTAAATGTATTTTCTGCCTAGAGCATCTTAAAATCTCAGAGGCAATCCTCGCTGATGATCCACAGATGATTCTGATCAGAGAGTCAGTCATGCTAGCGATAGCTTCCTGACTTTCACGAGAAGAATATGGTTTGGAGGTCACTTCTACCTCCTGTGAAGGATTCATTGCTGCCCCTTCACTAGATTGCCTCTGAGTTCCCTTGTCTTTTTCAGCAAGGTCTACTTCAGAGGCTTAACCTACAAATGCAGAAAGGTTTGTTATTTCTTGTGTCTTTTCAGCCACAAGATAACAATTAATAATCTCAGGTAATATAACAGTCCACCCAGCATTCCCTAAGTAACTGGGCAAGGCAAAAAAGCTCTAGAAGTTCGCCAGGCAACTAGAGGCTCCGTTAAGACACCATTACCGTTGTGCGAAATAGCCCTAGGCACGGGTCGCATAACACCGGGGTTTACGGGAGCTGGTTCCCGGCCTCTGATTCTATATTCATGGCTATCCTGTCATTCCTACAGGATGTTTGGCGATCCACCACCTGCCGACGTGCCTGGTAGCTGCTCAGGCCCCAGGTACATACAGCCATAATTATGTACCTAGTGTATATAATTTCACATATAACAAATGTGAAATTTTGTTGTAGACAGCATCGACTCCTTGTCACATAATCATGGTTCGAAGTGATGATTCAAGTATTGATTCTTAGGAACTTTAATTAATAGAAACAAGTAGAGCTGAAAACGTTTTAAAACTGACTTACAGTAACAAAAATAAAAATGCTTAATTACTTTTCGCAATAACACATTTACGGGTTGAAACTTGGGAATAAACAGTGAGGTATTAAGCAATTTAGAAAAATAAAATAAATAGTCGGAACTGTTGGAAAAAGCGAACAAAAAGTTCGACATTAAATTGTTGGCAACAATGAAAAAAATTGAGTATAAAAAAGTTGTCATTTGAGTAGTCATTGAAAAAAATTGCTGATAAAAATACTTTAGGAAAGAATTTTATGTTGCTCATCAGCGATGTCAATGACTTTCATTTAAATGTCATCAAATCTACGAACGATTTTTGTGGGTTGAAGCATTTTTTATGTTTAATGATTTTAAGAGTTTACTTTACAGAATTTTAAAGTTATGGAATGAGAAAATTAAATGCAATAGCCCTCTTTAAATATATATTTCTTATAGATCACCTAAAAAAAGTCACTATATTAACGAAAAACGAAAGCAGCATAATTCCTTCTTCAAAACACCTTCATTTCCTAACAATATTAATTTCATCGGACACAAAATGTCTCTACTCAACGATTGATGATAATCCACTAGGAAACTAATTGGAACCAAATGACGAGGTCGACTTCTGAGCAAAAATCAATTTTATTCGTTTGTACCTCAGATCATTCGCTTGCTTCTGACTGTCTACTTTTGGCGACAGAGAAGACGCTCCACACAGCCAATTGCATCATTATTTTGAAGAACAATCAAATTATGAGGTTACTATTTTATTTAGTACCCTCCTGTCCGCGCTACGGATCATTAGCCGATGGACATAGTGACCACAATCTGTTTTACGTGCTCAAGTCACTATGAATAGACACAATGGATTTTTAGCTGGGTCAGGACAGAACTCGGGTTGAGTGCAAGATCGGTTAACCCTTGGATTGGCGAAAAATTCTGATGATAAAATTCCTTTTCTGGTAACCCGAGTAATCATTTGTATAGCTTTGTGTATCGACCATCCTGTAAGTCACATTTTGATGCCTATCTTGTCGACAAAAAAATCGCCAATTAAGGGGTACCTCATTGTAAACTTTTACCGAAAACTCAATACTTGCTGTTCACGAGAAGGTATTTCCCAAAAACAACTTCACCATATTAAAAACACGTCTTGTGTGTCCATCGCCAGCACCGATGGTCGCAAAAGAGAATGGCTGCGATGCTGGCCTTTGAGTCTCGCTCAGCTTGAAGGAGGTATCATCTCGGAGCTAGTAGGGTATATCCCATGCAGTGGGGACCTTTGAGACTTTTTTTGACGCCAAACAATTCTAACGCTATTGGCACTTTAATAAATACCAAAACGGGCTACAAAAATTTCCAAAAAATACGACAAATATTCAAGTTGGCATCACCAAAGGAAAAACCGGAAACACTATAATCAAAACAGCGGACAGCAGATTTGGCGAGAAATCTCTTGAGGGATGTATCATACTTATGACATCACTTCCTTGGGCAAACAGGACGGAGACGCAGGCTGCATGAGAACGAGGCCATGCACGTGATGGGCCTCACGCCATGTGCAGATTGAGCGTCGATGCACACTCTCTCTCCCTGGCACGAACGGGTAGGCGAGGGTGTATTTAAAGAAACAAAATTACGGATTGAAAGTCGAGCGGGCGTGCTTTTTTCAATGGCATTTATTCCGTATTAGTAAAATTGAAGGCTTACCTCATTCACATTGACAACTCTCTTTAAGCTGAATTGTTTGAAAAACTCAAAATGATACTCTGCATTCCATTTCCTTTCTTATATTTTTGTGTGTCCCATTAATTGTACATATTAATACATAGATTCATGTCCACAAGTATTCAATTTCCATCTATTTAATTACCCCTTTCAATAAAGTATTTCATTAGTTTTACTAATGAAAGTTTCGTTTCTATTGTTTGTTTTTTTCTTTCCATTTTAAATCTGCGTTTATTATTCAAATTTCTATTTCTGAAATTGTAAGGCATTGGAAAATAGTTTGTGTGTATTATTCATTCTTTAGAAATTTACATCAGCGGATGCTCAAAATGCTTTTTCTCTTAACTCTTGTTTCGTTTAATAAAATTTAATTTTTTTCTAAAACATTTTCTTTTCTCTTTTTATTTATTCCCTGCATTTTTTGTGTTCTGAATATTTTTGGGTATATTTTGTATTTAATTATTAGTTTTCTTTTGATTGGTCATTTTGTTTTGTTGTTATAGCAAGTTTATAATTTTATTTATTTTTCTCATGCATTGATCCATTCTGTTTTCATTGGCAAAATCCAAAATAACACTTAGTTTATATATCAGCCAAATATTTTTAATCAGTCTTTTGACGTATTGCTAATGAAAAATTCATCGTCTATTAGATACTCTGCTAACTAATTGCACTCCAGGACTTATTCGACCTTAAGTGAACTGCAATCACATAGAAATATCTCGAGGTGGGTATTGAGCTCACGAACCCTTGAGTTGAAGGCTGGGTCCATTAACATTCCATTGCCACTTCTCTGTTTAAGAAAGAGAACTAAATAAGCAAATATTTAGAGTTGAGGAAACTCGTTTTTGTATAGATTCTAGCTGCCGGTGATCCTTAATCGGAGATCACTTAACAGTACTATAGGATGAGGAATGCCAAGAAAGTATAAGAGGTGTTAACTATTCATGTTAAAAACTGTGAACCAATAAAATATCCCGGTCTTTATTTCTGCCGAACCGTTCTATACATCTAATGTTTTGTTGATTTACTAGATCATTTAAATGAAAAATATCCTTAAAAACGGATTATTTTGAAGTAGAAAATGTGTTTCATTCTCCCGATAATGCGCCAATTCATTCGTTTGTAGTTATGGCCTCTAAATTAGTTGAATTAAGCTGCGAAATTGTGTTTCATCTAACCTACTCATCTGGCATAGCCCCGGTGATTCTTTTTCTCCTTTTTTTCAATTTGAAAAGATAACTTGGTGAAAAAAAATTACCTTTTAGGTGTGAGATCATCAAGGCCACAAATAGCTACTTTGATAAATTTTAAAATTCTATTGCAATGATTGAAAAATTTAGAACATCATTGGTAAAAAATGTACCTTTATATAAAAGTAAAGTGAATAAAATGCTTTTTGCATGTATATTGGTTTTCCTTTACTTCAAAATCACTTGATTATCGAACAATATCTTCATATTTCTATAGATTAGATTTTCATCCATAAGCCGTATTTGATTGCGAGGTATCTTGATCTTTGTCAAATTTACTTCAACAATAATTATGGAACCACTCAAGTAGATTAAGATCGTCACTAATTTCCCTTACTAAATATATAGCAATAAACCGAGAATCTGCTAGAGGGTGAAGTTGTCGCCAGTTTTGTGTTCTAGATATTCGACCTTATCTCCTGAAGCTGCTCTAGTGAAGCTGCTTAAATCTTCACCCATTCTGTGTACTAAGCATAATGTGAACTGGTCTAATATGAGATGACTAAGTAATCAACAGTTCACTTTCATTCCCAAAAATTTCATAAATATAACAGTCTGAGCAATCATCATGCCCAAATTCTAGGAACAAGTTCTTCAGAAGATAAAGTGGCACAGATGCCTATAATCCAGGTTGCCCAAATTCTAAGTTTGGTGAATTTTTGGTGGATTTTCTTACGTATCTGGCAACTTGGTTTTCATTACGTAATAGATATGAAGACCTATAAAAATTATGCAAAAAAATCTATTATGGCAACACTAGTATTTACGTCATCATGCATATTACAATACGTTATCTTGGCAACATTTCTTCACAGCAAAAAATTTTGAAACTTAGCATCCTGGATTATACGGCACCTGTGCTGGGAATGTCTTTGGTTCAGTTCTATGTGCTGCAGAGATAGATGATGCATCTCTGTTTCCGGCATACGCCACTTTCTGTTACGATCAGAAAAGTGAAGCATCACTTTGCTGCGGGCAGTGATTGTGAAGGTGACTACTTACCCTTCCTCACTGGGTTGCTGAAGCTCCGTTAGGGGTGTGTCCACGTTAATTGCGACGTCCAAAGTCCTTCCGCTGGTGTGGCGTTGATGTGGACAGGTGGATGCCAGCTCAAGTGTGGTCTCGTCACCTGACCGTGGTTCAAAATGACGAGGCACTTGGTAATGGGTGAGTATTCCAAACCCGTTGACCTAAAGGTTTAGCTCGGAGCTCAAATGCATAGCTATGTATGTATGCCTTCTTCCTGTAAATCTACATGAGTGAATGCTCGTGTTTTTTTTTTTTTCCAACATGTGTGTCCACTATTGATAGAGAAATTTTTTGAAAAGTCATCAATACGAGTTGGATGTTAAATGAAATCTGACAACAGCAGCTGCTAAGCTGTGCTCTAATGCTGTATCAAAAAGCATAATGTAACCTATCACATGATTTACTCTTCTGCTAATAGATGGCAGCACTTCAGAACAAGTGTTTTTTTTTTTATTTCAAATGCAGCAGGCGAAAGCTAACACAGTTCTATCGCCAGGAAAGTGGATACAGAGAAAAATACAAAATAAAGAGTACACAAGAAGACAGAAAATATGTACAGAGTTATGGCCGATAAGAAGTTCTCTAGCCTCCCAATACCGGGAGTAGATGCAATTTTTCTTCAAAGCGGGACATAGCGGGAGGTGGTTTGCAGTCATCGCCTGATGGCCGCTGCAGAGGGGCAGGCAGGGCTACTGGCAATCTTGAGTTTGTAGAGATGTGCTTGAGATTGTAGAAAACCAGAAGAGGGTCGTCAACTAAGTCCTGCCTGGAGAGCCCTAGGCACTCAAGGATATGTTAAAGTAATTGTTTCCTAATGAACAAAATTCTGGATTGCTGAGTATAAATTTGATTTTTACATCTACCATATTGAGAGAAGTCTTTCGTGACAAAACATATCAAGATGTAATCATCCAATCCTATCAACTGATTAGTTAGTTTTAAAAAAAATTCAACTTGTTTATCAAATTCCTCATTAAGTTCAGAATCTTCCATATCAAAAAGATTCATACCACCTGCTGTATCTTTAAAATATTATTCAGGTGATGATTGCGATGCTTTAGCTTCGAATCCCTGATTCAATAGATTTTCTATCATAGCACTAAATGGCTAGGCATTATCGCTTGAAGAAACAAGTCTTTCAATTGAGCTGATATCAACTTGAGAAAACATGAAATGGCGTTTCCATTTTTTTCCAAAATTTTCTCAGCATCCGTTATCAGAAATATTTTGCAACTCCTGGTGATAAAAACTTCCTTTAAAAATTTCTCCTGCTTTTTTTTAACTTATATACAGCTGTTTTGCGTAATAAAATTTTATGAATAATAAATATTTCAGTTGTCTAATTTTATTCATAGCCTTTTTCAAACACCATTTTTTTTTTACGACTTATGCGAACTCTACCTCCAATCTTCAAATTAGAGGTCACCCGTTTTTCTACTGACTGCTCCTGACCATACAATGCATTCCAAATGATATGTTGATTTTTGAAGTTAACCGATGCTGGTTCTGTTTTAATACTATACGATGATTATAACTATGTACCAATTTATTAATGACGTTGATGTTCCACTTTTTATTCATTTCGGTGAAATAATTCCACTTTTTTTTTTTATTATAAGAGTTTAATTAAAACGCTAAACCACGAAGCTTTTATAGCATCGTGTGTTGTGAAAAAATTAATTTTTATTCCTTTTAAAAATTTTAGAACAATATTGTTTGTAAATTCCTTGCCAGGACCAGTTGGTAATAAAATTGGGAAACGTTCGGCACTTATTTTTTGAACGCATTCTTTACATTTTCATATTTTTTATCTTCCAAAGGAATCGCATGAGAATATTTCAATAAAATATCAATTAGTAAGTAATTATTTAAAACTGTCGTTATGTATGGCTAATAATTGCATACCTACTAAATCAGCCTGAAATTACTCATTTATACCCCTACAATGACTCGATTTCTTTTTAATTTATGCCGTAATGGCTTGTGTAAAATATAAAAGTTTTTTGTTTGTAGCTATTTCTTTATATCCTTAGTTTTTAGGCGACCTTTTAAAGCACGATGCAAAGCATTTATACCTCCAGAACTAGCGGGATGTTCTAGATTCTTATACGATGGAAATAAAGGCTTTTCCATTATGACAGTGACTATGATTTATCCAAATACTGAATTTGATATCAGTTGCAAACATTTGGAAAATCTGTTTTTATATCGTTTGAAAAAATTTATACTAGAATCTGTTTGGCAATCATGAAAATTAGCCATAAAAGATTAATGTATTTTAAAGTTTATTTTAAAAGTTTATAACACCTCGCACTGATAAATACATAAAAAGTAATTAAAAAATATGATATAATTATAATAAATTAAAATAACTTTCAAGTCAAATTAAAAACAAGCATAATTTTACTCTTTAAAACAAGCATAAGTACAAACCACATCACAAACACAAAATGACTCTGAACTTAACCTCTCAGATGTTGATTAAAGCAAGGACAAATGCAGCACACTTCCTTAATTTTGTAAACTTTCGCTTTAATTTTTCCTATTGTCTGTAACACATATTACTGTATTTAGCCTAGAATTTTCTTTTTCATGTTTTTTCTCTTATAAGTATAAGAATCATTATATCTTTTCTAAACTGGGTTTCTCAAATTAACGATACTTGTTATGTCAATTCTGTACTTTTTGAACTTTTATGAATGATTCACTACCTGATATAAATAATTATTTCATCGCCTACTCTATCTTTTCTTATTCAATGTTTACCTTTGACGATTTTCTTTCATTGGAATTACTGTATCTTATTCCTGTAATCTGTGATCAAATGTTTTTTTAAGAATTTCAGTTTAATGCAAATTTGTGTAATCCCAGATTTAAACTAAAACAGATGCTGTGGTTAATAGTAATCTCAACCACCTATTATACTTACTTAATCTCTTCTACTTAAATTTGCATTACTTATGTCCTCATTTTTAATTTTAAATTTTTACTCTCTTCTTATGTACTCAAATGTAATTTGTTCAACTGAACCTCTTTCTTTGAAATGTGATTCAGCAGTAGGCTTGAAAGTCCTGTTGTCCAACATTGTATTCATTTTTAGTTCTCAACTAATTAGTCGAGTTCTGGCTCTCAGCGGGCGCCTGGCACTTCGAGTGAGGTGTTTGTGTCTTTAGTTTGAAGAGGAGGTGAAACCTGATAACAGATAGGTACAGACCAGGGCCTCCTCTTCTCATTGTTGTTGTTGTTGTCTTCCTATCCACCAATTTTCGTCTCAATCAAACAACACCTTCTTGGTACGTCGATTTTTTTTTTTGTTATACAGTGTATCTGTAAACAGGTATCTAAACTTGTTAGAACAATATTATACAAGATTGAACATGATTGGACAAGATTAAACATGATTAAATGCGATTAAATACCTTTTTCACAAAACATCACATGCGATAATATGGCATGATCATTTTATTGACATCAGAGAAAATCTTTTTTAGAAAACAAGAAAGAAAACACACTTGCTCTCTCTCAAAGTAAGCAACATTCTATTTCAATGTAAAAAAGGGTAAGCTATGAAACAGTTTTTGGCATGAGCTTCTGGTCCAACAATTAATGTATCTGATGATAGCCACGAGTTCATTTTGTTGATATCAGTTTGAATCTCAGTGGAGAAATAAAAAATGTTTTGGCATGAATAACAATATTTAAAAATATTAGAATTTTTCCATAAATAAAATTACATAAATGTATTCACAAAATTTATTTAATAGCTGGCACTAATAGCCAAATTGTTTTTGCTTTGTTGTTGTTGTTGTTACTAATGACACTTGGATAAATCAAGCTCGCTATGCCTTGGCTATGCGAATTTAAGTCAATTAGGAGCGTCTTTCGTTTTTAATCAGAGCACCATGAAGGTGAAAGTACGACTTTGCTCTACACACATGCCATAGATACCCGTTTATAGGGTGGGCAACCATTCACACCTCATTCCTACAAGGAAAGGACAAAGACAGGATAGATAGAGAGAGAAAGTACATCCATGCCCGAACCGGGATTCGAACCCAGGACCTCCTTATCCGCAGTCAGGTACGCTGACCACTAGACAAGTTGGGCAGCTTTGATTTTAAAAATGAATAAATATAAAATTAACCATTTTTTAATTAAAAAATGTCTACAATAAAGTATAAATTTAATTAAGCATTTTATTGGCATTTTATTTAAACATTTTATTTAAGCATGGCACCACCAATTCTTGCCTCGTGAATGCTCAGCAGATCCTGAGGCCAACT
>CM075850.1:58710527-58866066 GCA_037975125.1 Latrodectus hesperus
GGTCAACACCTGAGCTGGTTGTCTAATTTCCCGCCACACCTGTGGAAAGGCTTCGCAGATTAAGGGAAGGTTCCTCCAGTCACCCCTCCTCTTCGTTCCTGCCTTTGATAAGCGGCGCTTCACTTTGCGGATCGCGCGGGAATCGGTGGGAAGCCAATGAGCCACTGGGGTTCCCCTGTGGAACAACGGCAGACACTACTTGTAGATCGTTTCTTGGAGTGTCCTCCCTTGCGACGTGAATGAGACGATCTCGCGGAAAACAGTAACCCCTGGTGAATGTTAAAGAAAGCCATACCACATCCTACGCAAGCTATTATATCCTCAATGCGATACTGAAGCATTTTGTCTCGTGACTTCTGGATTGCTGACCGAGAAAACGGTGAGTGCCGAAGAACCGCATCACGTGACAACACTCTTGTTACAAAAGCCAACATGGCGAAATGATCCTTTCCAGCGCTTTCATTCATTTTGATGGATTCAGCTCTGAACGTCGGTGGGGTGCCTTGTCATCAACCTGGGAAAAATTAAAATTCCCGCTCACACCGAAAATAAGTACCTCATTACACCGAAAATTGTTTTCCCCTCTGAAGATTTATTAAACTAATGTAACACCTCTCCAATCATACTTTCTTCATCTCTCGCACCCCTCCAAATTATACGCTTTTCCAGCTTTGAGCATGCCAACGCGCATAAAAAGAGCTCGGCTCATTGTGTTAAACATCGGCAGCCCTCATTATCCGGACGTTGATGCTGTTCCATCAAATCCCTTTTAGTGCCTGGGAATTAATAAGGGCCGAAATTCTCGCCAATTAGGCGAGGACACCTTGTAAGAGCCGCCCTGCCTATTCAGCGGCGGCTGTAATTTCGAGAGACACTGATAGCCCTGCACTTTAATCGGCCTAAGCATAATTGGAAGAAGTAGGCCCTCCCCGCTCGTCAAGCGGAGACCGGTTTGGCTTTGGCGACCACCCCTCGCCAGATGTCTGCTGGCTCGCGCGTGTGCGCGGAATACGCAATGCTCGCACCGTGGATGCATCTTCTAATTGTGTGGGGGGAGAAGGGCCAGAAACCCATTCAGGTAAATGGGACCGAATTTCTTGTTGAGGTGAAATTATAATAACTAATTAGCACATTTTACTTAACGAATTTCATGAAAAATATCAGCAGTGTTTCTTCCCAACACATAGACATTTCATTCGGTGACTGTCTTCTAGAGCAACAATAACGACAAAATAGAAAAAAAAAGAACAACCACAAATTTTGACTTGCACCAGATGACGACATAAATGTTTTATAATGCAGGCTGTGTGATAGTGATTTTGGCAGTGGGATACGGTCAACTATAAATTCAAATGAATGTCATGAACAGGATTCAACGTTAGCCCATCCGCTCAAATATTTTGATAAATGTTTGGTTATTTCATTCTTGTTATTTTTGTAAGTTGAAGTGTTATATGTATAATTTTATTGACATGAAATAATACAATCCTGTCTTTCGAAATTGGCGTCAGTCTTGTCACAAACAGATGTGGTGGAGCAATGTGTGAGTCGATGTCCATGAGCTAAAATTCAAATAAATATCTTACTTTATTTTTAAACATGAAATAAAAAATACAATACCATTGATATACACTGTTGGCAATCCAAGCAGCAGTTGAAAAGAGATAGGACAGTTTAATAAGATAAGACATGAAGAAGAAAATAGTAAGACGAAGAATAGGAGGAAAGCATAAGTCTTCGTCAGGAGGGTCAGCTACGCAAATTAAACTCTTTTCGGAGGACATGTCAAAAGATCTTCGAGCAGTTTCTACGAAGAGTGTTTGTATTAAAGGAAAGAAGCATAAAAATCCAAAATTATATATCAAGTACTTAATACATACCAAGTAGAGTAATTATATATCAAATATACAAAAATATTTACATCAAGTAAGTATATCATGGCAAAGTAAACAAATCCATTGTAGAAGGAAGTAAAGATATATATTAAGAATCAGTAAATTTAAAATTATAATTTAAATTTTAAGTTATTTATTTATTTATTTTTTATTTTTATTTTTATTTTTTTTTTATTTATTATTTTTTTTATGTGATAATATGTGTTTTGAGGATTCTTGTAAGAACTTCAATGCTTGAGTGGCCCTTCTGCGAATTGTAAAAACTACCCATTACTTCTATCTTACAAGTGATTCCCTACTTACTATTTATTTTAAAATACAGTTAACAGAAATTAAAATAAATGAAAAGGAATATCTTTAAGATGATTTATTAAAAGTTTTTTTTTTTAATTTTTAGTGAATTTATAACTAATGCAAATGTCCTAGAATTGATTCCTTAACTCAATTTTTTAATTTAAATCGCAATTTTTCAAATTATTTTTGGGAACTTTATTCCAATTTTTAAATTGGTGTTAATTTGCGGGTATGGATATTTTTAATATATCTCTTTACTTTCTTCTACTATGGATTTGTTTATTTTGCCTTGATATGCTTTTTACTTTAATTTTTTTTATATAAATATCATTATGTTTCTTTCCTTTAACGCAAACACTCTTCGGGGGATTTGCTCGAAGATTTTTAGATAAATGTCCTTCGCGCATGTCAGAAAAAAGTGCTTAATTTGCGTAGCTGACCATCTCCCTCCTGACGAAGACATCGTCCGTATGTTTTCCTTATATTCTTTGTATTGTAGATTGTTTTATTCTTGTTATATATATATATATATATATATATATATATATATATATATATATATATATATATATATCATGTATTACGTAGCTACTTCCTTGTCTTGGTGAAATCGTTATTAAGAGGCATTATTAAGGAGACGGATTTTCAAAAGCAAATTTTATTATTGCAGAAACAATATAATCATGTTTCAAGAATGAAAAGAGCAACCATGACTTCTGTAGAATGTCTGGTCAGTAGGACAACCAAAAAAAGGCCCGAAAATAACCATATTTAGTAACGTTCATAATAGCAGTTACATTTTGGAATTCCTCAACTGGGGTGGGTTGTATAATTCATACATATGTTAAAACGGCTTATATTTACAGTAAAAAAACAGTAAGTACAGGATACGAAAAACGGATATGTGTGTGTGTGTCAATAGTTCTGAATATATTTGATCTAAGCTTGGCAGATTGGAAGTCGGTGACATTTTCAAGCTAGAGAAGGCGTTTTAGTCAATTCTTTAGGTGAATATTTCACTCTGTGAGAGTGGAAAACATGGGAAGTTGTGAGATTTCGCGTGTGCCCCGGAAAACGAGGCACCGTCCACCCAGGGGGGCGTCAGCGTTTGTTTTGCGACTGTGAAAGCTGCGCGTGCGTGAACACTCACTTTGAATGAGTCTTGAAATGAAACTCACCGAGCAGAAAAAGTCACTTCCATGTCTTCATTAGGTGCAAAAATAAAGCTATAAAAGTGCGTTGAGCGAAGGAGAATCAGGGAAATGCATCAAGTGATTGCACGAGCTCGTGCCCCGACCCATTGATGACCTTTAAATGAAGGCAATTCAAACGTTATTGAGCCAGAATAAAATCCCATTGTTCTGTAAAACAGCTTTTTTCAGCCACTTTTGAAAAAAAAAATCTTGATTCTCTTAATAGGTATCGAGCCGGTACATGAATAGCTCCGGTTCAGTTGTCCTGAGTTCGACTCCCAGCAGGATGTTGTCGATGATTTGGAATTGACTTTGAAGTGTAAATTCTTTTCCAATACACACATATATGAAAAGAGATCGTTCATTGACTAACAAACTCAATCAAATTTTAAAAAAAAGTCGTCAGATACATTTGTAAACATTATTTTTTCAATAAAACCCCCAATAAATAGATGTCAAAACTTAATTGGTTATAGATTTTAATTTATTAAAGTAAGTTATAAATTGCTATGTCAAACTTAGAAGAGGAACCACTAGTCTCGAGTGTTAAATAAAGAAATGAAATGATACAAATAGTAATTACTTTGCATAAAAATATTCATGTTGTTTTTTATTTCTATCATTCATTAACTTATAGGATTCATCTGAAGTGGCAGATGTAGGAATGCTGCACTGTTCTCTCCACAGCATGGAAGCGAGAGTTACATGGCCCAAGTAGTCCCAATGGTAGGATAATTTCTTCAAAACGGAGGGTCATGGAATCGATCCCAGACCCTATTGTGTTTTTGTTTTTCAGCATCCACATCAGTCGGAGGGAGTGCTTTGGAATTTTCCATGTTAACTTCTTTGCGAAGAGTGAATGGGCCTTCTATAAAACATCTTTCCGGAAGGCAGTGGATGTTAAATGCCTTACAGCGTCCTTAAAAAAAACTAAACTCCATGGCACGACAGCCCATGTGGGCCAAGGCCTACAGTGCCCATAACTGTTTTCATGACCGAGGGCCCTGGGGTGCGAAGCATATGTCCCAGTTAGGTGGTCAGCCTAACGTGAGACCCCCAGTG
Organism: Latrodectus hesperus; assembly: GCA_037975125.1. Taxonomy (NCBI): domain Eukaryota; kingdom Metazoa; phylum Arthropoda; class Arachnida; order Araneae; family Theridiidae; genus Latrodectus; species Latrodectus hesperus. The sequence goes on from CM075850.1 coordinate 58,714,972, forward strand.
TTTAGTTCCCAAGCATGCTTGGTACTCAGTGAATCGACCCACTGAAGGGATGAAAGGCTGAGTCAACCTTGCCCAGCCCGAGGATCGAACCTCGGACCTGTGTCATGGGAGCGTGAAACGCTGCCACTAAGCCACCGGGCTTCCAGCGTCCCTTTAGGCTGTTTATTACCTGGTATCAAAACAAAGATTTTGAATAAAACGACGTTAGCTGTAATTTTATTATTGAAAGAAATAACGCCCATGTTTCAGTAATTACAGGTAACAGACAACTGTCCCACCTGTTAATTCGTTGCAAGCAAATTAATAGGTGAAACATTTCTCATTCTCAGACAAATTAACAGCACTCAGTTCCTAGCTTAAATTTAAAAAATAATTAATAAACACAACTGAATAAAAATAATTATTATTAAATAAATTAAGTAAATTAACAGTTGAATGCGGCTAATTTGTCTAACCAGCCCTATTAAAACTTTATACGATGCCTAAGAATCTTCATAGAATATAGAAAGTATCAGATTTAAATATATCTGCGTATAGTTTTTAAACGTATTAAATGTATAAAACTGTGCATGAAAATCAAATTTCTCAAAGAAATAAGTATAAAAGTAAAGTTCTTCTCCCTTGTAAAGCTGTCAAATATTTTGTCAATATTTTTTTATATAGAAACTTTATATTGTATTTTTCCAATTGGAAAATATCTTTTCTAGAGAAGAAAATTGAATTACAACTTCGATTTCATATGAAATATGAAACATTCTCCTATTATGTGACTCTTTTCAGCCAAAAGTATGTAACTGCTATCAAAAACTCGGAACATGCATAATTTATAAGCAGTTGAATTGATATTTTGTACTTCCACTGAAACAATTTTATTCCAATATCAATAAACGCAGTTTAAATAGATATCTGTATATTTCAAAGGCAGACAGAATGAAAAAAAAATGATATAAACATATGAATGAAAAATCCCCTCTTATGCATATTGTCGGAAAGCACCCGCGATTTAGGGTTACCTGCTAACCGCAAAACTCAGCGAAATGAAATGAATTAAATCAAGTCACAGTCTAGGACCGCGGCTTGACCGTCATCACACATCACTGTGGTGAAGGTCAAATGGCATTTAATTTATGATCAGCCTAAAAAAATTTAAAATTAGAAGGGTTATAGCATGAGATGGCAACAAATGGTGACAAAATCTGAGTATTTGGGGAAGCTTCTCCGTACATTTCAAGATTTCAATAGAATCTTCTATAAAACAAAAAAAAAAAATTTCTGAAGCCGCACAAGATGAAAAAAGCGCTAAACCTTCACCGTGCCACTCTATTTATAGTAAAAGCTTAAATCCTCTGATATTGTTAGTTATTTCAATGCATTTGTTTTAATTTTCTGACACATGTAAAAGTATTTTGGGGTTTTTCTCTGTCTTTTTAAATTACTGTCGAATAAAATGGGTTTGCATATTCAGTGAATGTATTTTCCAAATCCTTGGAAAATTTTACAGAAAACAATTTATTCTCTTAAAATAATTCTGAATATAATTCTAAATTTATTGTTCTATAGTGCGGTTTATGAAAGATTGAGAAATAATACTCGAAAATACTTTTCCCCAAGTTTAAATTAATTTTGCGCTTTATTGTTCAAAATAATCACGCCATGATTTTAACTATTAACTGTACAATAACCATAAATTTAAAATATTTCAGGAGGAAAAAGCCTGATTTCCCCCTTCCATTTCTTAGACATTCTCATACTTTAGTTACATATTTGGGTATTACAACTATTATTTTAGTATTCTACTTAATCACGTGGAAAATAGTTTTTAGTATATAAATAAACTACTATGTAAAGTATTTTATAAAAATGAACATATTTTAAAAATTCACTTAAAGATAAAACATGTCAAAAAATTAAATTTAACTGAATTATTAATCTATCAAATTTAAGTTAAATTTTCCGATAAAAATATTTGTTATAACAATTTACTTTATCACTATTAGCAATCTTATATATTACTGATATAAATGATCACATTTTTCCACAAATAAGTCATTATAAAAAAAGGTATAACTATGTTACATCCTTTAGTGATAAATATTTTAATATTTACTTTATTTGATGCATCAATTAGTAAACTCAAATTTGCCAAATGTTAAATATTAAAAGTTTAAGAAAATATTTAAAGTATTTGAATTTCCCAAGAATAAATAAAATCAAATCAAAAGCCATTGAGATACGTCATGATCGCCTAGATTAGAAAGGAAATAACGTGTGAACTGCAACAACAAATGTCGCATGTAATAGCTTTTAACGTTACTATGTCTCCTTAAACTAGTGACAGCTAAATATATTTAGTAGCAGGAAAAGACAATAGAAAAACAATAGTTGGTTTGCGGACATATCATTCTAAAACTTTAAAAAACAATGCCAAAAATTGTAAAACAGACACTATTGTAAGGAACAAAACTGCAGTTTTTTTTTTTTCCAAAGTTTTTTAAATTAAATTTTGACATTGCAAAGTATATGTTTTGCAAAATATTTATCTGTTCGTTTGTTTTCAAACTGTAAAATAAAATGATTTATAGACGTGCCTAAGTTAAATTAAACGCGCGCGCAAGTGACGATGATCTTCTAAATTAATTTAAGTGAAACCAGGTTATACGTAAGTTACTGTGAAATTCTAGAGAGCCACCTAGTTTATTATTAGGAACATTCAAAATTGTCTTTTCAAGTATTCTGTTGGATAAATGCTTCAATGCATTCTCATTTCTTGTAATCGATAAAAATTACGTTTGTAGCCCCATCAATCCTCAACTTCGGTGGAAATGAAAATGTTCTTTTACTTTATTTTGGTTCAAGTAATTCAACACTAACTTTCAGAAGGAGAAGATGCATTCCGTCTTCTAGCATTCACTTCTTGAAGACATATAGTGGAATGAGTTGTCACTGTCTTCGGTTCTTCGTGCTTGATTGCTTTAACTAGTCCTGCACTTCTATGGAAAAAGACATACATCTCTTTTTTTGTCTTTTTACCATCGTGGTAGTGGAATCACCTATAAAGGCTTATACTTTACTTTCCTGACGGGTTGGAACGTCAGAAAACTGTGTGTATGCTTCAATACCAATTTAAGGGTTCATTTAATGATTTTGAAACATTTTTCGGCTTATGGTGCTCTGTTAAATTTTGGGGAACTCAAAGGCAACGTACTTTCTTCAATGGAATTCTTCATGAAGAATGTCATGTACGGCAGTGGATCCACGCTTAATTTACTTCTGTATCATTTGGTAGGAATAGCGCTTATTATCGATTAACTTTCTGGTAAGACAGGGGCATTAACCGGGAATTACATCTGACATTCTGAATGTTCTTCAGCGTGAAGAAAACCTGTGACTGCTGTAACACGACACGAACCTTCATTTCTAGATATTTCCTGATTTAATTTTGCTTTAAAATTATCGAAAAATGATGAATGTTGTCAAATGCAGAGTACCTTATTCCTTCTATTTAAAATTTGTTCTACAATAAACTTTTCCCTGTAGGCCAATAAAAGTGGTCTACTGATATGACATAGTTCCTAATTTCGAACTTGACTATTGACTCTTGTCTTGTTATTTCTCATTTACGTGTACCTCAAAAATTTCAGAATGGCTCTCTTATAGCTTTCTGATGACAGATATTAGATTCTGATAACACATGCTGGACGCTGATCGCTATTTGATTTTTGACCATATTCAAATTATCTATCAGAGTAAAAAGTAATAATGTATAATTTTCTGAGGATAGATAATACATTCTGATAAAATATGCTGAATTCTATAATCATATTATCTCTCTCTCTCTCTTTCTCTTTCTCTCACACACACTTTAATTATCTACTTATCATATTTATATTGCACTAGACTGAAAACTAATAAAAACCATATTATCAAGTTTTAAGATTATAGATACTAAATTCTGATGATACATGCTAAATTCTGATGGTGCCTTCATTAATTTTTAAAATATACAATTTAATTACATTATTCTAATTATTCACTGATAATTATTTAATTTTAATTAATTAAAAATTAAAAATTAAATTTAATTTTAATTAAAATTAAATAATTATTACTTTATTAGTTATAATTATTTAATCTTTCCATAATAGATTCTAGATTCTAATGTTAAATGATAGCTTATTGTAATATTATCACTATTTTTATGATTATCCTATTCTAAATTTATTGACGAACAGAAAACAAAAATACCACATTATTTTACTTTTTTATGATAGATTTTAAATAAAAAACACATTTTAATTTATAATCTGATTATATCAGAATAGAAATAATAACACCAAATTATTTTATCATACCAGGTAATACCTACCTAAAAGTGCCAGAAAAGCTCTGTCACTTTTAGATAAGGCAAATTGCAAATACTGTTATGCGCATGCACATTTCTGAGCATAAAACTACCTTCAGTATTTTCAGACAGGTGACTTGCTCACCTATATATAGTCCTATAGATTTCGTGAATCCAAAAAGAGGTTTAGTAATAGCCATGAAAAGGACGTTATTAGTGGTTACATAAGTAGCCACAATCTCTGCTGCGTCAGGCCAAACAATATGCATGGCATTCAGATGCGCGCGATTTAACAATTAAACATAAATCACAAAAGGGTTCCGTTACGATGATAAGTAGCTCGAAGATGCACAATGTTCGGGTGCATCAACAGTCTTAAATGGCGATCATTTGAAAAGTGCTATCAAAGAAGATACGTGTCAAGAACTTTCGATTAAATTCCACTTACCTGATTGAACCATTCGTGCTTACTTACAAGAGCTGTGAAAGGTGCGGAAGCCAAGCAAATCGTTCCTTCCTGAATTGACTGGATGCAATTGCACTTAAAAGGTTTTCCATCAGTTCTCGTCAGAAAAACAAACCATTTCTGGATTATCTACTGACGTGTGATCAAAAATGGTTCCAGAACACAAGCATTCATGTCGTTGATTGTCAGGGTCAGATTTAACTCTCTTGGCTGCAAAGATATTCCCAGAAGCTGCTGCTGTGTGTACAGTAGACGAGGGATGGTGCATTGTCCATCACAAGCACTTTCCACGTAGCCAGACCCTTAATGTTTCTGCCAATGTGTTGCAGTCAGCATTGGTGAATAGGAAAAAGATTCGATTTTTGCAGAAAAACTTAAGACCGACCATTAAATGGGAATCTGCAAGCGATTAATGCCTTAGAATGGGAACTTCTTCTCCATCCTCCCTGTTTTCCAGTCACTTCTCCAAGCAAACTTGTTCCGTGCGTTGGACAATCTCACGCGAATGAGACTGTTCAGTGAAGCTAAAGAGATCAAAACCGAAATGTCCTTAAAAAAAGGCTTTTAATGATAGGGCATTTTATCGTATGTGAGCTTGCATCATGTTGGGAGAAGGTTGTTGCATGGAATGTCCCTAATTAGATGAATAAAGTCCATTTTAACATACCAATACTTCATATGGAATTTTAATTTCAGACGACGACGAAACTTATCTGGTTACCAGATACATACTAGGTGCTTTTTTCATTGATATTATTAATGACTGAAGGAAAATTAATAATAGCCAAAATATCTTATTTCTAATGAGGGATATTAAATTCTAATCATTATGTCATTCACTTTCTGATTAAAGTATTCTAATTATCATAGTACTAAAATGGTAACACAATTCAAACTAACTTTCTGATGAGAGAAGCTGGATTCTGAAGACTAATGTTAAATTCTGACCATACAGTTATCAGTTTTCCTATTAAAATACTTCTCTTATTCCAGGATAGAAAATTATTACAATTATAATGGTTCTGAAGATATATTTATTACTAATTAACTGAACTCCATGGCACGACAGCCCATGTGGGCCAAGGCCTACAGTGCCCATAACTGTTTTCATGACCGAGGGCCCTGGGGTGCGAAGCATAGGTCCCAGTTAGGTGGTCAGCCTAACGTAAGACCCCAAGTGTTAAGTTCCCAAGCATGCTTGGTACTGAGTTAATCGACCCACTGAAGGGATGAAAGGCTGAGTCAACCTTGCCCATACCGAGGATCGAACCTCGGACCTGTGTCATGGGAGCTTTATTACTAATTAACTTATGATAATATTCTAATTATATATATTAGAGTGGAAAAAACAAAGTTTTCAAATTATTTAATCATCCCTATTATATTCCGAAGATTATTTAAGATATTCAAATCATACTAGAAAAGAAAATAATAACATGCTATGGAATTTCCTGATCATGGACATTAGATTTCATGATCATTATTCTGATTACTAATTTACTGATCATAGAATTCTAATTACCCCAAAAAGGAAAATAATAATAGCAGATTAATCAAATTTCTGATGAGAGAAACTTAATCCTGACGTCAAATGATAGATTCTGATCCTATAATTAATAACTTTCTAATTATATATTGATATACAAAATAATCACAACTACATTAATGCTGATAATACGTTCACTATAATCCAATTGCAATGTTTTGATTATGTATATCTCAGAGTAGAAAATAATAATACCACATTCTATAAAGATAGAGACTAGCATCCGATGATTATATTTTCCGTTCATTAAATTCTAAACATTCATTATTATTTTTTGTTTATACTACGATAATTTTCCTATTTCATCAGTCTAATTGCTTATATTATTCTAATTTTCAAAATACAGACTAACATCACATTCACTCTAACTTTTCGATGAGAGGCACAAGATTTTGACGACACATTAGATTCTGTTTTTGCTGTTATTCACTTTCTGTGATTTAAATTCTCTCTTTATGCCCGTAGAATTTAATTATATCTGTATTTCAATCGTATCCAATCTTTTTCAATTGTTCGACAATTACATAAATATATTTGTTTGACTTGCCTGTCGTCAAATTAACATGTTAAATCAATATATTTATGTAATTGTTGGGTAATTGACCCATCCCTGGAATTGGACATTGAGGGCGGATATTTATCTCATTAGCCTTCGAATCGCACCGAGCAGGGGTTGTTTGTTTGCGGTGTGGCCCTGAGTATTCAGGTCGCGTAGCAAACGAAACGGTAATCAGCGAATTCCGTGTTTGAAGAAGTCCGGGCAGTGATCCCGTCACGAAATCGGCCGGATGCCCGTTCCTCTGCACGAAGGCTTCTTTCCTCCTTCTGGACGTGGACTCGTCTTCCGCAATACAGCAACCGGGCTCTCCTCGTGTTTTGGGGGAGGTTTTCCACCCCCTCGAGACCTATTCGACATGAAATGCAGAAACGACTTCCTCTGCAAACATTTCTCTCTGTCTGAGAGGTACAAAATGCATTTTACGTTGAAGTTTTTCATAGGATTATTTGTAGATACATTTAGTTGTTGTTGTTGTTTTCCTATGGCAGGCCGCAAACTCGGTAGACAATCCGATTGAGACGCAGTCTTATAGTAGATAAATGTGATCTCCTCGATGTCTTAGTGTGACATAGCTAAAACGTTGCATCTGACGTCATTGAATTTCAAACCAATGAGAGCGCTGTCTCGCGGAAATTTGCCAGATATTTCGAACTTGCTTGAAATCTAGAAACGTCTCGCGCTCCACCCCTTTTCTGACGTAACTAAGACCTCAGTGACGTCATTTGGTCTGATGCGATTCTTGCGAGACGCTCTGAGCGCGAGGCAAGTATCATGCGATCATCTACGAATTTGCGGACTGCCTATGACACTTGGACAAGCAAAGCTCCCTTTTGCCTTTGGCAGTGCGAATTAAGTCAATAGGATGCGTCTTTCGTTTGGATCAGAGCACCACGAAGGTGAAAGTACGACTTTAGCTCTATTAAGGTGCCTCGTCGTTTTGAGCTACGGTCAGGTGACGAGGCCACACCTGAGCTGGCACCCTCCTCTCCCATCCACGCCACACCAGCGGAAGGACTTTGGACGTCACAGATGAACGTGGACACGTCTCCAACCCATGGAGTTCCAGCAACCCAGTGAAGGAGAGTACACCGTGGTCACCCTCCCAACCACTGCCCACGGCAAATGAGGCTTCACTTTGCTGAGCTTACGGGAAGTGGCGTGAAGCTACTGAGCCACTGGAGTTCATATACATTAAGTACTGTTGACATGTACACAAAATTTGATATGTATTGAAATGTTTCTCTCAATTTGAGACACATAGTAGAGCTCCAACTATCCAAATCAGCTGGAATCGGATCCCATTCGGATAATCAAAAATTGAATTTTGAATTTCTTTCTGAGAAAGATTCTATATTTTAATTCATTATTGTAAGGAAATGGGAGGAAAAAAAAAGTATATAGTTAAGAACTGTCGACCAATTAAATGAAAAACATACACTTTTATATGCTAAGGTTCTTACAAGTTTTATTCCTTTATAAAGTATATGAAACTGCTTGCTGAACATCTCGTTCAGAGTAAACTGTTTTCTGTTTTCAGGTAACCAAGTTGCGCATCAGTGAGAAGTTGCATGTGATCACCCTCGGACTAACGCTCCAGAATACTTCAAAGCAGTTTCAAAGCCGGTACATGCTTCACTGACTGATAGCCTCATGTCTGCTTCAACTTGGACATGAAAGCCATATTCTTCCTCGACACTTTCAATAAGTTAACATTTGCAAATCTAGGGCCTCACTCATTATCCATTCTTCTATATCTGTAACTTCTGAACATCCAGGATTTTTCAAAAGAATGCTTTTGAATTCCTCAAGTGGCATGTCTCTCTCTCTCTCATCTTCTCCCTTCTCTAATCTTTCCTTTTCTTGAGTTGTTTCCTTTTTCTTTTTTTTACTACTCTTTCACAGTATAACTTATTTTCCTGAAATTTTGAAAGCGATTAGGATAGACACAGTTTGGATAGTTGGAATCCCATTGTATATTTAATAAAAATATTTTTTACGTGGATACAGCATGCACTGCTCCTTCTAGCTGTGTTTCAGATTAGTTCATGTTGATACAGATAAGCCGTGGCAAGAATTTTCTATCGTGTTTTAAAGCATTTTTCCCAATCTGAGACGAAGTTACAATTAATTATATTTTATATGTCGTGAGAAAAATTTAGATTACATTAGCATGCATACAAAACATTGCAATACACTATACTTCAGGGCTGTATTATTCTGAAAAAGATTCCTTCCCCATCGGTGGGTACCTAGACAAAGTGGTACATGTACCAAAAATGCGAATTGCACTTCCTATAAAAAATATATAAAATAATACCATTATTATGAAAAAATAACACAGGTAAAAATAAATTAGTTTTGTTAGTTACATTTATTAATTATAAAGTTGCACGCGTTTAATAATTGGCAGTAAATGTGGGAAAATACAACTAATCCCAACGTATGGGAATTTCAATCTCTCGCTGCTCATGAGAACTCGAGGCCTTCCAGGCCGAAGGAAAGCGCCAATTAAGCCAGATTTGAGACCGCATAGTAGACAGTTCCTTAGCCTGTTTTCTGCACAATAAACTTCCATGAAGAATTTGCAAGGGAGGAAACCAGATTGCGGATAGCTAAATGACTCCATTGGATTATCCTTTGCGTGGCAAAAAGGAAGTAAAATACCTTCCACGGGCCAACAGGTACAAGTCCAACCTCCTCGAAGCCAATGGTAACCATTTTTAAAATGGGGAAAACCATAGAAAATAGTCAATACTCCGAAAACGCCAAGGAAGTAGCCAATTGTGTTCTGCACACTCATGATCCTATTTAGTTTTCCCCATGGACACGAAACCGACCAACAAACTCAAGGGAGAAAACCTGGAAAACTCCCAAGATGAGCACGCAGAAAACAACCGTTGTGTATAAGAGCGATCCCAGGACCTTTCATCCTGTCCTACCGCGAGGCAATGATGATACTTGCATCATTCATTATGGATGGAGTTTTCAGTGTAAACAAAAACAAACCTAAGTTGACCGGAAGCCATCTCAAATACTTCCGGTTTTCTCTCTTCCCATTGAAAATCAATGCAATCGCAAAATTTTTTATTTAAATATTTATAGGTAATTATTTCTGTTTTCGAGAAATTTTTTTTATTTTATCCGTTAAAATCATAATTTTTAATAAGAGTGCAATCAGTGGTGATCCCGTAAATTTTTAAAAAAAATTTAATTTTTACTTAAATAATCCTGATGGATTACCATATTTTGCGAGGAATCGCTCTTATTAATTGGCGATATTGGAAACAATTGTTGATGAATGATGTATTTTAAGCCACATTCTAACTCTTGCTATTATTTATCTCAATTGTTAATCATTTTCTTCTCTAATTATTTTTTTAATTTTATGCATTTATTCCAAAATTTCAGGAAATGTGTTTTGCGTGCGATTGAACTATAAATCATTTTAAATGTTAAGCAAGGTATTATTTATGCTTTCCTTAATTGTATTATAAATTTCATTAAAGTTTTCTTGATCATGCTGGAATGTATGAATTGGTATCAATAATAAGTAGAACAAAATTGTTATGATGTGTTTATTTACTTGTTATTTATATTAATATTTTAAACAAATCTAGGTTTTCATTGCAATTAAAATTTAAGTCTTATTTTTAAGAATTGATTTAATATGTATCTAATTAAATTAAGGATTGTAAATCGGGTTCCATTGGAAATTTGAACATCTTCAATTGCGAAAATAAATTTGTTCCAGCTCGCATATTGCAACTAAATGCTACGCAACAACTATTAGCTTTATTTGCTTTCTGCATTTCAAAAAAATTTATAGGATAATTACTTTTAAATCAATATTTCTCAAAAGCAATGGAAACTACAGAAAACAAGCAGGATGGTATAAGACAATAATGGAATAGTAAGCAGGAAGTTTCCTGACGGAAGTCTTCTAGATCTCCACGATAGTAGCGCCCTCTATTCTGATGGAAGAGTGACGAAATCGGCACCTGGACAAGTGTCTTCTCTCCGCCGAATAACAGATCATGCAAAATTTTTAAGTTTTTCCGAAAATAAAAACAGCCTTTCTCAAGCTATAGGTGCTTCGTACCGTATGTGGCTTCGACTACGTTAATGTTTTTAATTTTAAAAGGGATTTAAGGCAATGTTTATTTATGGATGTTCAGAAACTTGACTTTTTTATATTCTACACTCCCCCCCTGCATCCTGATTGGACGAATCAGTCGGCCATTGAGTCTTCACTTAACCCCTGCGCCCTCGCTTTTAGATTGCGACAGAATGGCCACAAGTGAGGATGGACGCTCCCATCCATCATCGGAGCGGGAAGTCCATTCTCCGCTTCGCTGACCCCTCCAGTCAGTTATTGCAGAAAGGCACCAACACAGGAGGGGGAGGGGCCTTTCCCGAATTTCCAGAACAGGCAATGACCAATTTTCAGTGGTTTGTGAGGAATTTCCAGCAACTTTGGTACAAAGACATTTAGGAAGAGTATTCAATATTCAAGTAAATTGAATGGGAAATGAAAACGATTAATTTCCTTATTTAGCATAAAAGTGAACTGCATTAATAAGAAAAATTATTCATGGCACTTACAGAAAAAGCCGCTGAAATGTTCAGATGTTCATCTTCTACCATTTGGCGTGCTATCAAATTGAAACGTTTGAGTAAAAAAATTCTGATATAACTATAAACTTAATAATTTCAACTTACGAAATAAGGACAATCAGAGCTTGTAACTATTTTTAAAAAATGCTCTTTCCCCCAATTTACTTCCTTTACATCAGCAAGAGGTAAACTGTTCCGTCGTCTATTTTAGAATATGTTTTTGAAAAATGGTACACAAATTTTCAACGAAAAAAAAATTGTTTGAATCAATTATTTGCAATTCGTTTATGACTGCCTACTTCTGGCAACCGAATTCATTTAGAAAGTCAACCACCTTGTCATTTTAACTCCCACTTAAATAACGAGGGGAACACCTCAACTGGCACAAATTTCTGTGAATCACAACATCAGCCCCACATTAGACTTTAAGAAATATATTGTCACCACATTCTGTATATTCTAACGGTAAAAGGATGTTATAATATGTTTTAAAATTCACAGCGCATTATAGCAACACAAAAAGAACTTAATTAGTAAATTTATTTTTATACCCACTGGAAGACTTCGTACATTTTGAGTTTTACTCATGGACTTCATGGGCGGTAATCTAGAAAATTCCCAAGCAGACACACCAACAGGTATGACATAAAACGCTTAAGCGCTATATCCTTGATCACCAGACCTTAATTAAAAACAGCTTAAATAAAAACCTTTATTAAAACAGCTCTTTCTGCAGAAGGAATGCTCCCTTCCGGCACGATCTCTTTACTAATGAGCATCAACAGGTGCATGGTGTGCATCTGCATGCAACGTTTTTCGGGATTATGCTCGGCAACTTTGAGAGCATCTTCTTGCGATATGTGAATACTGTCTGGGAAAACTCTTCCTGGAGGACAATTTCTGGGTGAATATTAAAATACCTCACAATGTCTTAAACAGCAAAAAAATACCCATCTTTCGATGTTCAACTGTACCTGGATTTGAGACCAGACCTTCCTTTCCAAACAGCGCAGCTCAACCACTAAGCCATTTGATGTTAGAATAATGCTTCGAAAAAAAAATGGTTTCAGGGAAATTTTCATTACGGATAGGAAAATCCGATTACTTATTGGCGTTTAATTATGTATCTCGAATTTTCCAGCAAATAAGGTGATACCTGAACTTAATCTCGATAACCGTGCACAGTTTTGGAACACAATTAAGAAACAGTTAACATGCATCTTAGCTCGACAGTCGTCGGCAGATTCAAACATAAAAACCGTTGCTGAATCTTCTAAACACAAGCAGCTGTCTCGATGTGTGAGGTGGTACAACTGCTCCGAATCACACACCGCAAAGATAATATAATGTCATGCAAAACTTTCATTGTACATGGATCTTTTCAGCAAAATATTCTCCTACAGAACTTGATATCCATCACACTTAGTATTCAGCATTTATCAAGCTGGAGCACTCAGGAATAATTTGAAAAATAGAAATGGTGCATTGCAGGAATTGATTTGAGATAAAAATTCCGGGTAATCAGGATATATGCTTTGCAATCCAACGACCTGTGGATCCTCATTATCTGTCGATAAAGAGAGCGACCCTTTTCCATAGCACGCCACCATAGTCTCTTATTTATTTATTTATTACATTACATATATTCAGACTTGTATGCTTGATTCTTGAGATCCGCTTGTAAGTCTTCGTCGATAATAGGACAAATAGCACAATGGCAGATGTACAACCACAGAAGAATAACGAAGAAAAAACACCTAGGGCCACGGTGGGAATCGAACCCACACTCCTACGCTTTCAAGCGATTAGCGGAGTGATGCTTTGACCACTCAGCCACGGAGCGCCCTCATAGTCTCTTAACCGCAATATATTTCTAGCTACTTATTTATGTCGAATAAAACCGCTAAACACAGCCAACAACCTGTAATTTTGAATTATGATCAAGTGGCGAGGTTAACACCAGAGATGGAACTTTCTTTTCCGAGCAGCAACGCACCAGTGGAGGTACACTGAAATCTGTAAATCCAAACAGATATGGCCACTGTAAGATTTGGTCCACATAAAACCTGTCATGGCATATGATATGTGAACTAAATGCCTGCAAACACAAGTATAGTGTCTAGTTCAGTTTATATATATGTGGGTTCTCAATAAAATTAAAGATAAATGTTAAATTATTTAATTATATTTTCTAATAATATTATGAAATATATACATATATACAATATCAAAGCGTATTGTCCGTTTTAACATTCATTGTAGTTAATTCTAATTAAATCAAGTTTAATATCCATTCGTGTATTTATCGTCATCACGTCTTTTTCCATTTCCTCACATCGTCGTTCTCTCTCCTTTCTCCTCTGCGTGTCTGGCGGCAAGCATGTGAGTGGCCCTCTGGTGGCGCTTTCAATCCCACAATCGGCCGTCCTGATGACACTAGCTGACCTCAGCGTTCGTCTGGAATCAGAATTTCCTGAAAAAAAAATGAACAGGAGCAGTAACATGTTCAAGAAAAATTTTTAAACAGTGTTGTCAATTCTCAATTCGTCTTTTCAGCTCTCAACCAAATCGTCATCGCTATCATCGTCGTTGTCCCTTGAATCTAAGATTCCGTCATGGAGGACTTCTTCGTCTTCATCTGGTTAGAGCATCTGTAGCTACATCTTCACTCTCGTCTTTGGCCATCTTCAAAAGGAAACGTCTTGAACACATCACAGTTACTATTCCTTTTTTTTTAAATGTGAAAAAGTAACAGTCTGAAATATAAAGTTTTAGTCTTAAAAAATAGCAATTCTGTGGGTAATCAAATCAGGAGTCAAAAAGTCAAAATCAGGAGTTGGTCGTCATCGGTGTCTTCTCTTCTTCTTTCAGCAAATTTTAAGTTACATCGGGCCAAGGCTTCAGATACTCAGCACAAGTACTGGTAATCAGGGGACCTTCGGTAAAACCAATTTTTTGAACATCGTAGGTGTCATTGTTCTTAACTTTTATTATTTTGTAGGGGCCTAAAAATTTGGGTTTTAACTTGAGACCTGGACCTTGTTGTATGCGTTTAATAGCAACAATATCATTTATTTTGAATTTCCTTGCTTGTTTTCTTCTTAAATTATAGGTTTTGCGATTTTCATTTTGAACTTTTAAAATTTGTTTTTTAGCTTCTTTTCTAAGGTTATCGCGATTATTAATGAAATCTATTCGCATTTCTGCGTCTAAGAGATCTTTAATTTTAACATCAATTTTTTGCTTCATTTTTGTACCAAACAACAATTCAAATGGTGTTGTATTAATACTTCTGTGAAAAGTTGAGTTTATAACCTGTTGTACATTACTAACATGCAAATACCATTTAGCTGGGTTATCTATCGACATTTTAGACAAAACTGAAATTATACTGGAATTAAGGCGCTCTACTTGACCATTAGCTCTAGGTAAACCGGTGGTTACACAAATATGTTTAATTTCTTCACGGCGACAATATTCTTCGAAATCATTTGAAGTAAATGCAGAACCTTTATCCGAAATGATACAAGAGGGGTTACCGAAAACAGTCTTTTGGAGTTCTAACTTCGAAATTACTTCAGAAGCGTCAGTAGATTTAGTTGGGTAAAGCCAAACAAATTTGGTAAAACTATCAATCACGGCAAATATATATTTATATTTCTTATGAGTACTTTCTAATGGACCTAAATGATCTACATGATATGTGTGTAAAGGAGTGTCGTCTTTCTCAATTGGATGTAATTCTCCTTCTTGTTTACCTCTTTTTCGATTGCTTAAAATACATGGTATACAATTAGATATACATCTCTCGATTTTTTGTTTAATTTGAGGAATGTAAAAGTTAGAATTTAAATTATCTTCTGTTCTTTTAACTGCAAAATGACCCTTCTCGTGTGCAGATTTAATTATACTCATTTGCATTTCGTCTGGGACTACTAACAGTTCATTACCATTAACATATTTATAAAGAACATCATTTTTGAGTAAATAATCATCATGAGGTTTTTGTTTTAATATCTCTTTAATTGTTTTGATATGTTCGTCTGTGTTTTGTGCTTGAATTATTTTTAGTGTTAAACTATCTTGAGCTATCATACAAATTGGATTTCTGCTTAAAGCATCAACATGTCGCATACTAGAACCTTTTCTGTGTTCAATTGTGTAGTCAAAATCACTTAGCATTAGAGCCCATCTAGCAATTTTTGTGCATAAATCTTTTTTGTTCATCGTCATAGCAAAAGCATTACAGTCAGTAACTATTTTAAAAGGAATTCCCAACACATATACCCTAAATTTTTTTAAAGCTTCTATGACAGCCATTACTTCTAATTCGTAACT
This sequence comes from Latrodectus hesperus, assembly GCA_037975125.1. NCBI lineage: Eukaryota > Metazoa > Arthropoda > Arachnida > Araneae > Theridiidae > Latrodectus > Latrodectus hesperus. Next base: position 58,730,837 of record CM075850.1, read on the forward strand.
AGAATATTTTCGTTCAGCTTCTGTTGTTTTCTTACTCATGTAGTAAACAGGGTGAAACTGATTATCTACTAAGGACTTTTGAATAAGGGTGGCACCATAACCATCAATGCTGGCATCACAATGAATTTCGGTTTCACTTTGAGGGTTAAAAATAGCAAGAACGGGTTCCGTAGATAAAATGTATTTCAATTGGTTGAAGGAATTTCTTTCATTTTCACCAAATTTAAATTTAGACTCTTTTTTCAATAAATCACTTAAAGGTTTAGCAATAATAGAATAATTCTTAATAAACTTTCTAAAGTAACCAGTCAGTCCTAAAAAGCTCTGAACGTCTTTTGTTGTTTTTGGTTCGGGAAACTTAATTACAGCTTTCGTTTTATTTATTGATGGGTGTAATTTACCATTTATTATTTTATACCCTAAAAATTCGATTTCACGTTTCAAAAATTTACATTTCTTTAAGTTCAATTCCAGTCCATACTCCGACGCAGTTTGCAGGACAAGTTTAAGTTTTCTAACACCTTCAGTTTCGTTTTCGGCAGGAATAATTAAGTCATCCATATAAATCACTACAACACCGTCTTTTAATAATTGTCTAAACACATTATTAATGTATTTCTGAAAAATACTCGGAGAATTAGTTAATCCAAATGGGCACTTCAAAAACTCATACTGACCATCGTGTGTAACGAATGAAGTGTATTTTTGGGAATTTTCTTCAACGTCAACATGGAAGAAGCCATTTCTTAAATCCAAAGTTGTGAACACTACAGAAGAATGTAATTTATCTATTACGTCATCAATAACTGGCAAAGGGAAATGTTCACGAACCGTTTTCTTATTAAGCCGTCTATAATCAACACAAAGTCTGTGAGAATTATCTTTTTTCTTAACTAATACTACAGGTGAAGAGAAATCAGAAGAACTATTACGAATTATTCCCTTAGCTAACCATTCTTCAATTTGAGTTTCGACTATTTTCTTTTCAAAAGGTGGTAGTCGTCGGGGGGATGAACAAATAGGGATTTCATCAGTTAAATTAATTTTCATCTTAACATCAACATTTTTAATTTTATTAGGAACATAATTTTCTATTAATGAATGTATTTCAGAACACAATGATTTATCTTTAATGTGACTTAGATCTATTTCCGATTCATCGTTAAGATTTACAAAATTAATTAAGAAATTATCTATTTCGTTCTTGTTAGTGTGAAACGATACTTCATTGGTTGAAACTATTAAAGTACCTTGATTAATAATGTCAGTTCCTACAATTAAATCAAAACTTACAGAGTCATCATTTATAACAAAAATATTTGTATTAACTTTCGAATTATCAATTTCAACTTCTGCATTAAAATAACCTAGTGGTTTAATTGATTTCATTCCTAAACCAGTCAATGAAATATTAGAAGATTGTAAACTTATGGGGTCTTTAATTTTATTAAATAAACTCTTTTTCAAAATCGTTTTCTGACTTCCAGTATCAATTAACGAAGTTACATTCAAAGTACCAATTTTAACATCCTTAAGAATAAAATTTTCACAAGTTATTGAATTCACTTTCGGCTTATCATCAAATGAACCAGTTTCTTTTGATTTCGGACATTCCGAAGCTTTATGCCCAAAAGATTGACATGAAAAACACAATAATCCTTTGTCTTTATGTATACAATATTTAGAAATATGTGAACGTGAACCACAATTATAACACACTCTATTTTTTGAATCAAAATTACCATCAAATTTTACTTTATTCTTATTCATATTTTCATATTTAGAATTAAATTTATCATTACTATCATATTTTAATTTATTTTTATCAAAAGAATAAGATCTAAAATTTGCATCATGTTTTGTTTTCATTTTATCGAAAGCATATTTACTCTTTGCTGAATCACTTTTCATTACTTCATACACTTTAAGTTTATCTTTAAATTCTATCAAGTTTTTGCATCCATAGAGAATAATTTTATTTTCATGTTTATCATTAAGTCCTTTAATCACATAATGTATTAACGCGGCGTCATCAATTTTTCCTGAGCGACCCAGTTCTTTCATTTTTAAAAAATATTCCTGAACGGATTCTGAGTCTTTCATTTTCCTCTTACTAAGTAATTCGTGAAGACTAGCTGAATTTATTTCAACAGAAAATTCGTCAATTAAGGCATCTTTTAATTTTTTCCACGAGTTTATTTCCGGTTCTGTTCTAACAAATAATAAGGCATTTCCACCAAGCGATCTTTTAGCAAAAATAAACTTTTGTAAATCTGATAAATGGAACAGTTTCGATACATTTTCAAAACTCTCTATCCAGTTATTAATGTTTTCATGCGACTCAGCATTAAATTTGGTAATTGTGCTTTCGATATCGGAATAATTAATATAAACATTTTGAGAATCATTATTTTTACCAAGTTCATTATCACACACATTTAAAGTATTATTTTTATTTCCACATTGCATTGGAGAATCTTCTTTGTTTTCATTTTTGTTTGTTTCGTCTACATCCGATTCCGACATACAGGCGTCGCTAATTCCCTCAGCTAAAGAGTTCAAAGAGCACAACTGCTCAAGTATTCTTTTTTCTATTTCAAATTTATTTCCTTCGAAAGAGATATCTAAAATGTTAGAAATTGTAATTAATTCGTTCAAAGAAAATTTATCTTCAATTACTTTTAATTTCTTTTTAAATTCTTCACTTTCTATCGCAAAATTAAAACCAGAAAATTCTCTTATACGCTTTCGATTTGACCGGTCTCCGTCAGAATCGAAAATAAATTTATGTAGAAGTTTTACTTTGTCCGACTTAATGATCTGCAATGCAATGCGTATCTTTTTGATATCATTTAACTTCATCTTGAAATAAAGAAAATGTACATACCCTTTTCAGATGCTTTTATCCTTGTAATCCACAATTGTTAGTTATCACTCAGAAAAAATTTATCATCATTTTTTTTTTAAACTTCAAAATCACATCCCAACATCTGGCACCAAAATATGTGGGTTCTCAATAAAAATAAAGATAAATGTTAAATTATTTAATTATATTTTCTAATAATATTATGAAATATATACATATATACAATATCAAAGCGTATTGTCCGTTTTAACATTCATTGTAGTTAATTCTAATTCCAAATCAAGTTTAATATCGCATTCGTGTAATTTATCGTCATCACGTCTTTTTCCATTTCCTCACATCGTCGTTCTCCTCCTTTCTCCTCTGCGTGTCTGGCGGCAAGCATGTGAGTGGCCCTCTGGTGGCGCTTTCAATCCCACATATATATATATATATATATATATATATATATATATATATATATATATATATATATATATATATATATATATATATATATATATATATATATATATATAAACTGAACTAGACACTATACTTGTGTATGTATATATATGTATGTATGTATATATATATATATATATATATATATATATATATATATATATATATATATATATATATATATATATATATATATATATATATATATATATATATATTGTGTGTGTGTTCATTAACTTTGACATTATTGTTCAAACAACATGAGTGTTTCTGCATATACGTCCAGCTAGGTAGGTACTTGGAAATTTTCCAGATTCTTTAACCTTTCTAAAAAATTTCACTCAATAATACAAATTTTTCTAGTATATCTATGCCTTACAAAAGTTTTCATTTGTTACATTATCCACTATATTGCAAATAAAGCGTAAACTTTTTAACTAATAGTTCGTTCAATATCTGAAAACTAAATTATACTTAACAGTGCTGTAAAATTATACAGAAAAAAATGTACACATTAAATAAAAAAACTGAAACCTTAAAAAAAACCTCTTAATTTTATTTTATTTTATTTTATTTATTTATTTATTTATTTTGAGTCTAAGAGAGAAAATCCAGAAAAATTTTTTCTTTGGATTCAAATTTTAAAATCAAGAAATTAATTTTATTCGGGTAATTATGCTTCAAAACACTTTAATTTCATTTTATAGTATTTATGGACTAAATTTATGTAGTTTAACTAATAATCGTTTGTTTAATAAATGTTTTGAATGTGTTAAAAGATATTGTTTACGGCGAATAACATTTTACTTGATAAATGACTGAAATGAAAACGTTATAAACAATCCTTTATCATTTGTGATTTTTGTGATGTCTGATGCATAACAAAAAACTTTGATTTAGTCAAAATGCATTTCAAAAGCATTTTTCATTGCTTACATTGCATACATTTATTTAATAACGTATTCTAAATTTTACAAATCGCTTATAAAATTACATATAAGCAAATGATTAATCTCTTAAACGAAATAATAAATATGGGTACTTTTCCATTATATATAGGCTTTTGGTCCTAAAGAAATAGTATTTTTTTACCGAGAAGAGAAAACAATTAAGCGTATATATGATGATTTTATGATCTCAAAATTTTATTTTCAATATAATATAAACTCAACTGAAATTTTTTGAGTGCGAAAATTGATTAAAATGTGATATACAACGGTAAACAAGCTAAATACTGAACAAAACTAAAGTTAGTGGGTGCAAGAGATTGCTTAGTGATAATTTTGTCTGTTAAAAGAAGCATTACGTTCACAAATTACCAGAAACAAAAAAAAAAACAAATACAGAAAATTTTAATTTTTTCTCATCGCAAAAAAAAGGTAGTATTACATTATACTTAAGCAGTCGATCATCGATGGGACAGCTAAACAGTTTCCACCAAAAATAAACTTTGGCATTTAAATAAGTTTTATCAATATGTGATAATTGCATAGTTTATAAATTATAAATAAAATGTCTGTATTCATTTTCTAATAGTTACTGAAATCGTACACATTTTTAAACAATACATGATGCAAATGAAATATTATGACAATAATTTATGATTTTATCTATTTAGTTACGGTGATTATTAAAAACGGAGGTATATTGGAAAATCACTTAACTAACCCATGCAAAGCACTTATCAAGTTCTCGTAAGAACGCTGTCAACAGGATCGACGAAAGTTTAAAAAGTGCGCCAAGTATTCCGCCATTATATTAGCTGTCAAAGATAAATAGCTGCTTTGAAATTTTATTTTATTCTTAAAGGAAGAGAGAGAAAGTAATTATATTATAAAAATTTTATATACATAATTTGTGTAAATATAGATGCTCACGTAGGACGAAGTAATAACCGAATGCATAAATTATAATGGAATACACCAAACACTGCTTTTAATTTTTAAAAATCACGCTATGACTAATATATCAGTCAAATTGTTCATAAAATAGGTATTTATATTCGGTCTACAGAACACTCATTAAAATGTATTACGCACAACTGTCTAGTGACAGTGGGGGTTTCTAAAATGTTTCAATTAAAAAGTGAAATTAAAAAGAAAATCGTACCAAAATGATGAAACATAAAACTAAGGAATCACTTTTTATAACTTTTTGTTTGTGTTCTTAATATTTCTTATATAAAATTACTGTGTATATACAGGGTGATCTTTTTAAAAGTGACAGTGTTTGGAGCACGCTGTAGCGCGATCTAATAGCCGAAATAGTGCCAAACTTGGTATTTAGACTAACTAAAACATGGGAAAAAAGATTCCGTAAAAAAAATTTTTAGTTCCAAAAATCGACGCTAGGGCATTTTGTTGTGCTTTACAATACATAAAATGTGAGAAAAGGAGAATCTTAACACATACAATCACACTCTTAAATTATTAATGTTTATTTACAACATTAACTTCCTCGGTGAGGAGTTAGACCACATTCCATGTGAGCACCGTTCTCAGAAATGACACCGTGCATTCTGTGCACAACGTTCTCCACAGCCGTGCGTAACATATCACGAGAAATATTCCACACTGTCTTTGTTATGTTGTTCTTTAGAATACACAAATTTGATACTCCACCAACATAAACGCACGTTCCGATAACGTGACAGGCATGGTCGCTGGAGCTCGTTTTCCTCAACTGAGATTATTTGTCGGAACTGCGTACTACTTGCTTTTATAGCCCCTATTGCAGGCACTGTCATTGCACAACATTTGAATTTTTCTTTGTTCTTATTTTGGATGATTATTGCCGAATAATTAGGGTAAACATAAAACCTAACTTACAGAGCTAATTGCATCAATTTTTGAAGGGTTACCTCAACGATTTTTCATGCTGTGGAATTTTCTTGGCCAATTTTAAAAGTTTAAAATTATCAGAAAATGAACTGAATGGTGAGTCCTCCTTGGAAATCACTGTCCACCAGACTTTTGCCAGAGATACATCGCCACCCAGAAAGGTCATGAGCAGAAAATTGTGCAAAACAGTAATTGGGGAGGGAAAATTCATTCCCAAGAGGTGAGACAGATGGCGCAGATGTCTTGCGATGGATGAGGTAAAAATGTCACACTGATGACTCATGACGAACATTTCTGCCGCTCGACATATAATATCGAATAAAATAACCGACTCAGAATAAAAATAATATAGGAAGAATTCCCAAATTATGTTTATGCATACCTTTTATTTAAGATATACAATGTATCATTCGCGTAACTTACATGTCCATAGATTTTATATGCGGCCCACCTAAAGGTAAGCCTTGTTTGCTTGACCCAAGTTAGTCTTTGAGTTTGGTATTCACGAGGGAGAGGCTGTAAGAGGCATCGCTGGATACGCAATGAATTGATTAGATGCGATCCAGGATTTGTTTCTTATCGTTTGGATATCTTATCAAATTGTTTCTTATCGTATTCTTATCTTATTTTTTAATATTCTGATAAAAAAGGCTTTCGCATCTGAAATCCAAAATCAGATTAATCCAATCCTTTGTCTTGTGCATGAGGTTGTCAACTCCCTGCATTATAACACCAGGATCCGTGCAGCTCACTAGACGCAGAAGTTTCGGAACCTCCCACAGACAGTCCGCATTTAGCGCACCTCATAATTAGGCAATATCACAATTGACAGTCTGACAAGAGAAGGTTATTGAAAAGATTCTTAAATTTACCTCTAAGTTCCAGTGCCTCGTAGCAGGAATTTAAATAAATTGTGCACCTGTCAGAAGGGAACAAAATTTGGAAAATTCCCAAGCTCGCACCACGATTGATGCAGAAATCAGAAATGCAACGTCTATCTCCCACTCTCCAGCAGTAGCTAGAATTGAATCCTGGGCTTGCAATTTCGAGCGCAGTGATTTCCAAAAGTGCAACATTTGTGGGAGGGGGCTTGTTTCAATACAGTCATGTGTAAGCAACACGAGATGGAATGTGGGATTTTTGACACACCGAGCCCAAGGAACAGGCGCAGATATTTAAAAATGATTGGCAACAGTGCTTCTTGCTCGCCTCATCCACATTGTTTTTTACGAATCATTTTTATCAACCCTGTAGCTGTTTTGGCCTTAATAACCACATGTATACAGAGGAAGACGGATCATTTTGAATGAAAGCAAAGCCGCGCTTCATTCTGAGCCACCAACTTTGCATACAAGAAAGGGGGGGCGATAGCGGCTTCCATCGCACATAAAAGGCGTCGTTATTACCGCATTTGATGGATCGGAACTGCCAAGTGGGCGCGACACGACCACCCCTCCGCTAGCGGGGTGACGTGTGGAAGAATGTTATGAGATGCGGGGGAGGAGTGGGAGGGAAGGGAGGGGACACCATTATACGAGAAGGTGATGTAATGTTTCCACTGGAGTGAAAAATTGACGTATGTATGTATCTGTCTATAACGACCCTAAATATATAAGGGGACTGTACACATGAGCGCCCCTCCCCCACCCGGGGGAGGGAACAATAAAAAAGGGCGATTTATTCGAGCGCCCGCAAACGGTGTCACATCATGCAAATTTTCTATCGTCGAAATTGGACACATTTGCGTCTGAAGAACGGAAACTATCTTTTCAGAGCGATCCCACTCGAAAGACGATTAGGCCTCTTTTTTCTTCTGCGGTGGGGGTGGATGGGGATAGAGTCTCAATGCGTTTTCGTTCACTTGAATTTTGTGCCGAATTTTATTCACTTGAGAAGTCATTCAAAAAGCTCCTCTGCGAATATTATACATCGTCTTTCCCTCTTTATTTTTTTCAACTGTACGCCACTATAGACAATCTCTTCCTATACTTACGAGACAGAGCCGATGTGCACAGAACGTGTATATATATATACATATATATACATATGTATACATATATATATGTATATATATATATATATATATATATATATATATATATATATATGTATATATATATGCATATATATATATGTATATATATGTACATATGTATATATATATATATATATATATATATATATATATATATATATGTGTGTGTGTGTGTGTGTGTGTGTGTGTGTGTGTGTGTGTGTGTGTGTGTGTGTGTGTAAGCATACGGGGAAAAATATTTGAGACTTTCAATACATACTTTATTTTAAGTAAATAAAAATATAAATCTGAAATTAAAATATAGTGGGAAAGTTGTTTTATGTTTATAATACATTCAGAAAAACCAAATCCTTAATTTTATATTATCTCTTAAAATCAATAACCCTTTGAATATGAGTAGGAATAGATTCCATGAAATACTTGATAACATCGACATCTGTTACGTCATGTATTTGAACCAAATATTTTATTCATTATTTTATTATTTTTCACGATTTCTCAAATTTATTCTTCGTTTTTCCCTACAGATTCTATATAAAACTGAGTTCAGGTGGTGAGAAGGCCACTTAAAAATGTTTCATTTATTATCATGTAGCCATTTTGTAGTTTGTTTTAAATTGTGTACTGCGGCATACTTTCTCATACTGGTGTAGGTCTGTAGGTGGAAGCGGCTTAGTCTTCGTCATCAACACGCAGAAGACCTCCAGACTGGTCCTACCACCCTATCAGGCTTCCGGATAAGAAAATCTGAGGATTTCCTCGGGAGGCCGTTGAGATTGCTTGGAAAAAGTGTCCAGTAAACGATCCAACCTCAGAAGATGTCCTTTGAACACTCAGCAATGAAGGTGGATGCTTCTGGCTCCCGGAAATCAATATAAGATTGCCTGCTGTAAGTAATACTCAAAACGGGACTAATTCAAAGCATACGCAACTAGTTTTTTGATTTTACTTAAAGCGCATTAATAAAAATTACTCATTTTTATGGTATTATTATAAACTTTCCATTAAATCTGACTAGACTGCGCTATCTATTCAACGCAGCGTTCAAAATTAAACTAAACCAGCGCACGACAGCTCATAGAGAGGCCAATACCTACAGTGCTTGACCGAGGACCCATAGGGATGTCCCGGATAGGTGTCACTCTAAAGCAGAATCCCCAGTGCTTAACTTCTACGAATGCTTGGTACTCAGTTTATCGACAAGGGATGAAAGGCTGAGTTCACCTTGTCTAAACCAAGGATCGAACCACGGGCCTGTGCCGCGGAAGTGTTGTTGTTGTTGCATGCCCCCAAAGGCCAGCAGCGCTAGACCAGGTCCATGATGTGGTACACTCTACAATAATCTAAAACCAGAAGAGGGTCGTCAACCAAGTCCTTCCTGGAGAGCCCTAGGCACTCAAGGATATGTTCAGGCGAAGCCTGCTCGGTAGAGCAGTTAGTACAGGTTTCAAAAGTTCGGGAACCCCCAGAAAATTTTAGGGTCTTAAGATGTCCACTTCGAAATCGGGCGAGAATAGTTTGTACCTAACGACTTAAGTCGTTAATCAGGGAGCATCCGGGATGGGAATTTTGGTACCTGTTACTTCTCGAACCTGGCCCTCTGCCTAAACCAGGAACGCGGGCCTTTTTTGACTGCGCGACGACCGATGCAGTATAAGGTGTACTATATTCATGGATGGGGAAGAATTGCAGCCTCTGTTAGTCGCTTGACCAGAGCACCTAAAAATAGGTAGAGGACCGGCTTAGCTCCATTGCCCCAGGCGTTAGCTGAGCATATGAAGTGGCCTTCACGCCTTGGGTGACCCTGCCACTCCCGACGTACTTCACCCACTCCGCCCAGGAACACCCCCTCGCCGGCAGCTAGAGCTCTAGGCTGCTGCGCACACTATGAATAGCCTATGGGACTTGAGGGAAGCCGCAGAAGTGCGAAGCTTTACCACTACGTCACGAGGTTTCATGCAGTGTTCAATAATTTAGTAAAAAAAGTCCCATATGAACACGGAGTATTATTAGGTGTTTCCTATTTATTAAGCTTAACTAACTAAACTTAAAAGGATTTGAAATTTTCCAAAATACTCAATGCACCTTGTTTATAAATATACCATAAAAATACATCCAGAATTAACTTATTAATTTGAATCAAATTGTAGGCATTCTTTATTTCTTTAAATGGCGACTGCAACTTTTGATTAGTATTTTTGACGACCTACCCCTAAAGATAACCAACCACCTTCTGCGCTACACGCGAACAAAATTCAACGTCGTTTCCAGGGTTGACACTTCCTTTTGCATAACAAACCAGAGATATGAGCTGCTATGAGATGCCTTGCTAAGCATAATAGTTTTCACTAGTGTCAAGAATCGAATTTTCTGGACACGAAAGTGAAGCGATTGCTCACCAGGTTGTTTCAACGCTACAGCAAATAAATGGAAAAAAAATGTACTGTCTTCATTTTGGGTTACAATACTTAAAACTTTTATAAGTGGCTATAAAAGAACTTCACTTCACAACGGCTCGGCTAAGAAATATTGTAGAAGTTTTTGTCTTCTTGGTGACATTTTCACCGTCATGGCTTCAAGTTTAAAAATTAGAGTTTTCTTAAAAAAATCTGTTTCGGGCTTATACACGAATTAAAATTTTGGTTTAATTTCTAAATGCACTCTCAGCTTACGCTCGAATCGGCTTCTGTTCGCGATATTGACACTTGAGGGAGCGCACGGGCCAAATTCTGCGCAGGAATTTGCCGCATCGGTGGCATCCACTCACCATTAGCAGGCGGAGCGATAAATCCCTTCCACAAAATCATCGCCATTAGAGTCGCAATTGGCGTCGGAGGAGGCGTTATGAAATTTCAAATGTCCGCATTTTCAGGATGTTGAAAGGGCGATTAATAGATTTTTATGACTCGGCGGCATGAGAATTCACACGCCAAAATGACGGATAAAAATCGCATTACATGTCTGAAAGTCTGGCGATAAAACACGCAACATAATATTATGAAACAAATAGGTTGGTAATTACACTTTTGGTAGATTTTGTAACGACAGAGCGATCCGATGATGCAGCAAAGTATTTTGAATAGGCAAGCTGACATGACTGTAATCAACTTTGTAGCGTTTAAAAACTTTCTTTCTTTGGCGTTAGTGAATTTTATGGATTATTTCAATTTTATGTAAAGAAAAATCATTAGAAAAAGTCTATATATAGGGAAAAATGTATTTTTTCAGTACTCTTACAACCTAATTATTAACTCATTAGTTTTTAATTATGTATAGAGTAATGGTTATTCACTTATAGTAATGAAAAGTCAAAACTATGTTATTACTTTTAGCTACGAATAAGATTTTTGCTTAAATTTGCTGAACTTAAGCGATGACAGAAAATATTAAAATCCCAACCGATGGCCACTCTGGTCCGGTTAGTGTATTGCGATGAGCTTCCAGGAGCGTATCTTCCGAATGAAACAACTGTCTCAGTATTTTGAGCTATGGTCCAGTATCGACATCTGATTTCTTGCCTTATTCTTGTTCAGAAACATTGAACCTCCTAGAAGATAACTTATAGTTCCCATTTCAGCGCAAAGATCTTCAAGTGAGTCAGGTATCGGACCCGCTGTTTTTTGATGAAGAGCTTTAAAGAAGATATTCGTAAAGATCTTCAAGTGAGTCAGGTATCGGACCCGCTGTTTTTTGATGAAGAGCTTTAAAGAAGATATTCGTAAGGCCCACGCAGTTCCACTCAATCTAAGTAAAATATTTTTTCAAACCTGTCACATAATTGAAATGGAACGAAACACTCATATTGATGATTATTTTCTTAGCAGTGACAAAATCGCGCATCTCAAAGCGAATTTTTGTCTCTACACACGCGCACAAACGAATGGTGTTTGCCTGTGTTTTGACTTGTGTCTGGGTCATACCAATACAATTGGTTTACAAACTATACTGTCATTTATTGGTGCTAGTATCACATACAGAGCGGCTTTAGTTCAATCATACACTAGGTTATTATTTATATCACGTTATCATGATACGTTTTAGTTACCGGTTACATATTTTTTCCGAAATAAGTCGCCAAATGCAGCCAATCGTACCATTTGTTATTTTGAAAAGTTTATGAGAACTGAAATTAAAATTCTTCTCTTCTAACTTTCCTATCACCCCAATGGAAATACGCTAAACTTCGTGAAACTAAACATTTTTAGATTCTCTCAATATAACAGTTTTTATAAGAAACCATTATCTAACATGATGCTTTCCAAACGTTTAAAGGATGATTACTGTTCATGTTTGACCCATTATCTCAGCTATTATGAAACGCATAGCTTATTTTAATCGTATTCTGTATACATAATGTGGAGACGGTGTTCGTTTACGAAAAAGTAAACAGTGTGCAGTAAAAAACTCTTTCGCATGCCTGCAAGAGCTGTGCTGCGACTCCAGTTCAAACATACACTCGAGCGCCGCCGGAGTTCCGTTGCCATGACATTCGAAATGAAACAAGAGCGGTAGCAGAAAGGGGTTTTCCGAGGGACCGGAAAGGCAGCCACCCCTCACGCGAAGTGACAATTAGAATATCGGCACGATTCTTTGGTTGCGCCCCTCTCCAAACAACGCAGGAATCACTTCTCTTATTATTCTCTTCACTTCCGTGGGCTGCATTCGATGACCACAAAAATAAGCATAAAAAATTAGCCTTCCAAATTCTTTGTACGGAAATTATATATATATATATATATATATATATATATATATATATATATATATATATATATATATATATATATATATATATATATATATATATATATATATATATATATATATATATATATATATATATATATATATATATATATATATATATATATATATATATATATATATATATATATATATATTTATATATATATATATATATATATATATATATATATATATATATATATATATATATATATATATATATATATATATATATATATATATATATATATATATATATATATATATATATATATATATATATGTATATATATATATATATATATATATATATATATATATATATATATATATATATATATATATATATATATATATATATATATATATATATATATATATATATATATATATATATATATATATATATATATATATATATATATATATATATATATATATATATATGTATATAAATATATATATATATATATATATATATATATATATATATATATATATATATATATATATATATATATATATATATATATATATATATATATATATATATATAAATATATATATTTAATATATATATATATATATATATATATATATATATATATATATATATATATATGTATATATATATTTATATATATATATATATATATATATATATATATATATATATATATATATATATATATATATATATAATATATATATATATATATATATATATATATATATATATATATATATATATATATATATGCATACATACATACAGCCAGCTCTTTCTCTGCAGCCTTTTTTACATAATATACTAATATTTTTTACAAGAATTTTTTGTTTTAGCCTGCATCGTAAAATTTTTTTCAAATTCTAACTTTGAAAACGTAACGAGAACGGCCGCATACATGTGTGACCATGACTCGGTCTGCTTTACTTTGTGTCCTGGAGTTGCAGGGAATACTAGAATTTTGTTATCGCTTTTTCCTTTATTTCCTTGTACAGCACGTTATTCAGTATAATTATATTCGGTCTTCAAAATTCAGTTCGCAGGTTGGAGTTAATACCTTCAATAGCCTTTGGTAGATTGATGTTCACAAATTAAAGATATATGATATGTGAAATTTGTGAAATCTACTGATGATAAAAAAATGAGGGGTGTTCATAAAACACTGCTATATATGAACAAAAAACAATTTTCTGATATTTCTCACTGTGTGCGCAATTTTAATCTTGTACTTTTAATTCTAGGATAAGAGAGGAAGACTGTCTCTCTTCTTTGTTTTTCCTTTCTTTCAATCCGCGTATCTGATGCTGACGATATTTTTTGATCCAGCTCGTAATAAACGTATCTCATCAGGTAGCAATGAATGGTAGCAACTGATGATTCGTTGATACCATTTGTTCGATGATTTGCAATGAATGGATAACAGATAGCAGTTTTGTCCCTAATATCAATTTGAATTTTCATGTGTTGTTTGTACTCACAGACCATGGATTGCCTAACTTTTTTCTCGTGGATCACTTTCAAAGTTTTACTGTTTTCGGTAGACCCCTTGCTGCTACATTTCTATTGTATTTCCAAAACTCTTAAAAAATATCACCCTAAATTGGGAGTGTTAATAAGAAAAAAGTTGCAGATTTTTCTGTGTCCTATTTATTAAAATAATACTTGTGGTTATACAAAATTATGAACATTTATTATTACAAACAATCAACAATTGGCAAAAAGTCAACAATGAACCTTGAAATGTAAATCAAGAATAAAAAATTGTTATACTTTTAATGAGACGGATTTACTTGATGAATTGACAGCAAACTATCAATATTTGGCTTCAGTTTTGTAAGAAGTAATCTCAAAACTACCAGTTCTGTGATGTTCAATCTGCTCCTTTTTTGTTAACAGGTTGATACTTGCACTAAAACTTCTTTTGATAAGATATGATTGGGAAACACGCTATCAAAAATTTTCTCGCAGTTTCCCACAGCCCACGATATTTTTTGGGTATTTCTGACTACAGCCAAAATGTTTGATAGCCATTTTTAAATTTCACCTTCAGTTCCTCATTGGTGCTGAGCTCAAGTAGCTTCTCTTGTAATACCACATTTGCCTCTTCTGTTTCATCAAATGGGGCTACGATTCATGGTGGTATTTCCATCGTCAGAATGATCTTCTAATCTATTGTTGAAGTCTTCATGCAGGGTATTTAAATGTTGAGCGTAAGTCTGAATATCCTCATCAAGACATTGTATCTGTGACAAGTACGGAAACTGGGAGAATTCTTGTCAACTAATATTTTGCTTCATTAATTTCAATTCATCAAGTACACTGGTACTTTTATCTATTATTCTATTCACAGTTCTGTGTTTGAACTGAGTTTCGAATATTTTTGAATACCTACCTAGTGAATGATGCTACCTGCCTACTTTTAGAGGTAAATCCAAGCCAAAATGTTTGTTCTTTATTATGAAAACCAGAAAATTTTTCGTGGACTCCCACTTACAACTTTTGAACCCCTGTTTTCTTTTCACGTCTATGTGGACCCCCGTGTGGTCCTCTATGGAACCCTGGGGGTCCACCTGGATCACTTTGGGAACTTAAGTCATTGACTGAATTTTTCAATCTGTGTTAATTTAAACATTTTTTGCTAATAGAAAGAAATCAATTTTGTGTTTTTAAATAAGAATTTCATTAATGTCTTTGTAAGGTTTTCTTAGGAATGTATCTATGTGTTGTTGTTGTTGTGTGTGTTCATCTATGTGTTCATTTATGAACCGTTTATAATTTGTGGAAATGATTACATATTGAACAGAAGTAAATTCTCGCCTGGACTCCAAATAGAAGTGCAAAATCCAGTGAAGTCAAAAGCTTTCAACTGCTCGTTCGTTTATTGATTCGCGTATTCACATAAAGAGAAACGGACATCAGATCACGGTGAAGCGAGTCATTTTCGGTTCGGTATTTCAGGCTGAGCAGTTCACCAATGTTGTTTTGAACCATGATCTGGTCCCATAACGAGGTTGATACCTGAGGTAGCACCCCATGATACGCCCCCGGAGAAAAGTTGGACCGACGAGCACAGGTTCTCTCAACACCTTCGAGGGTCGAAGGAAAATCGTAACGAGTCTCAAATTCGGATGCGATGTTGCAGATTTTGAACTAACATTTAATTCATTTTACTCTGCTCTCAGAATTCATCACGGGCTAAATAATGTGCCTTAATTTTAAATGCATGTAAGGCTATGTGATTTCGGCCAAGTCAGTTCTTCTTCTTCTTCTTAAAATTGAGTTTGTATGTCATTGGGCACCTCTGCTTTTATCAGCATTTTGTACCATTAACTCCAAACCCAATGTTTCCTAGTTCCAGTTGCTCGGATCACTCACTTTACTAATAAAGTCCGATAACCCTTTAATGGAGTCTAGGTGTAACTCTCTAGTATGGATGAAGCCTAAAGAAGTTAATTTAGGGAGGGCAAGAGCCTCACATTCGTAAATGACATGCTCTGCCGTTTCCTCTTGCATATGACATTTCCAACAGATAAGGTCTTGCTGAAATAGTCCCATCTGGTCAGAAAGTCAGTCATGCTAGGAATAGCTTCCTGACTTTCACCAGAAGAAGATGGTTTAGAGGTCATTTCTACCTCAAGTGAAGGATTCATTGCTGCCCCATTACAAGATTGCGTCTGAGTTCCCTTGTCTTTTACAGCAAGGTCTACTTTAGAGGCTTCACCTGCAAATGCAGAAAGGTTTGTTACTTCTTGTGTCTTTTCAGCCACAAGATAACAATTAAAAAGCTCAGGTAATATAAGTCCACCCAGCATTGCCTGAGTTACTGGGCAAAGCAAATTACTCTAGAAGTTCGCCAAGCAACTAGAGGCTCCGTTAAGACACCAATACCGCGGTGCCAATTAGCCCTAGGCACGGATCGCATAACACCAGGGTTTACGGGAGCTGGTTCGCGGCCTCTGATTCTATATTCAAGGCTATCCTGTCATTCCTACAGGACATTCGGCTATCTACCACTTGCCGACGCGCCTGGTGGCTGTGCTCAAGCCCCAGGAAGGTACACGTACCCCCTGGTTCCAGGGCCAAGTCAGTTACCCAATTTACTGATCAGTGAACACGAGATGAAAATTTTCTTCCACGAGCCATCGCATTCCGAAGAAAAAAATATTTTTTTTATTCATATACCATAGTTATTTCAAAATATGTTTTTAATTCATTTTCATACTTTGCATTTCATTTGACACATAAGTAATTATTTATAATTACAGTATTATGAACTGGTTTTGTTTTGTTGTGATGTCAATTCCCATTTGTTAAAAAATCTTTGTATTTAACAAAAAAGGGTAAGTGACTGAGAGAGTCTTCAGGCTGTTTTTTTTTTTAATCTATTCTGGTCGCTTAGACCGAGACATTTAAGCATAACCCCTTGTCCTTTTGCAATGCGGTCAAGAGTCGCTACTTTTCCCTCACTTGGTCTATTCTAGTAAAGAAATGCTACTCACACCAAGTATCGAACTCAATGCTTTCTAAACACGAGAGTGGCGAGAGTGACTGCCTTTGCTCAATAGGCAACTGGTGCCCAGCACGTTAACAGATACGTTTCCTCGTGGCCCAGTGGAAGGACAGAGCTGTGCATGATGGAAGGTCTAGGATTCGATTCCAGCCATGGTAAAATAACGAAAAATAGTTATTACTTTTTTCTTTCTGCATACACATCTACCGTGCTCGTATGTTTTCAAGGTTTTTTTCAAGGTTTTAAAACGTCCTACCAGAAGAACACATTGTGAGATTATACAAATATTTGGTAATGGTATTTTGTAACTGTTTATATATCTACTACACCATGTGAAATTAGTTTGCAGTGACTTGGATGAAGAACCGCACTCTTCAGAGCTAAAATTTCCGGGTTTGATTAAAGCCACCGATGGACATAGGCATGCGCCATGGAGCACTCTGTCTGTCCCTTAGGTCATCAGGCGTTAGTCACATATGGTTGTCAAAGAATTGCCACGAATTTTGAAAAACAGAGTTGCAGTATTGCGCTTCAGTCGAGCTCTGAATTTCGGAATTCCAAAATTTTAACAGAAGTAAGATATTTACACAGAATTTTCACTGTAAGAAACGGCATGCGATAAACATTGCACTGAAAATTGTCAAAATTGGACAGTTTTCCAGAAAACTGCAAGTGGCCCTTTTCAAGTGAAAATCCAGTGAAATACAGACAGTAGGAAATGCATTTTGAGCTTCGCCATTTTGCTTGCCTATCAATCGGGATGGATGCTTGGAAGTTTTCGAAGTTTCCTCCTTTGCGACACGCTTTCTATGAAAATGCTGTTCAAGATGGTTGTTGTGTCCAAATGCCTCGCAGCAAATCTGGATGTTAAGTGCTTTCCATTTGTATTTTCAAGTAAGGGGAAAATAAAATCTGTTAAAGATTGTTTTTTGATGCTATTAAAAGATAATGTATGCGATTGTTTGAGACAGTCAAAAGTTAATTAAAAGGTGCTGCTCGAAAGAGCCGAGCTGGCAGCCGAATGGTTAGCGCTCTTGCCTTCGGTTCAACAGTTCGTGGATTTGAATCCCACCTTGGGCATGGATGTTTGTAGTGGTTAGGAATCCACTTTAAACCGTAGGTCCCTGACTAATTAGCCCTCATGTGCAAAAAATGACCGTTGAGCGACAAACAAACCAAGCCGCTCGAAAGATGCTTTTGTGAAACAAACTGTACTTTTTTATATTTTTGCAATTTTTTTTAACTTTTTGTATGAGCACTCTCTTCCGATCAGCTGACTGGTAAGAAAGTTAGATTTTGTATAACCTTGATAAAAAAGCTCTTTTTGACTTAAAAGAATTGACTTATATTCGTTTACAAGAGATATTCATAAAAGTTTTACATAAAATGTTGAAACTTAAAGCATCTTTACAATATCTGTAACATGACTGCTCTTATATTTACGCATTGTTCAATTATAATGCATAATGACAAAAATGTATGCTTTTAATTTAAAATTGATCACTTATTAACATTTACACGATCTATTTTTCGAATAGATCTCGTAAACGTTAGAACATATAAACACGAAATTTAAAGCATTTTTACAAAACCTGTAGCATGTTTGTAACAACATTTTGCTTTACATACTGCACAAATATAATTTAATGAAAACAAAATAGTAAATTTTCTTTTATACTTTTAAAGTGGTTTAGAAGATTATGTACTTTATGAGACAGAGCTCTTTTATAGTGACTTAATTCTTGAAAAAGAAATGATAACTTATCAACGAATTGAGAAGAATTTGCTTCTCAAATTTTAAAATAAAAAAGTAAAACGCCTTCCCTATTTAAAAAATCGTTGAAGCCTTTCCCACGTGAAACGAAGCGGCAAATAACTTTCGCCCCCCCCTTCGGCGGACATTCCTTTTAGCAACATATTAATTTCGCATACAAACAGCGGGCTTCCCCTCATCTAATAGCAGGCCCCATGAATTATTGGGCACCCCCCATCGAAAAGGAGGTTGCTCGGAATTATGTTAACCTCCCCCCGCAATCAAATTTCCTCTCCCGGGGGCTGGGGAGGGGGTCGAGCGCATAACTAACTTCATAAAATTCTCCGGAGACGTTCCAGATTAAAATTTATCGTTGTTCCACAACCGCCGCTCCAGTTTACTTAACTGTCGCGGCAATAAAGTTCTCATGTTTAAGGGAGGGGGAGGATGCAGCAGAGGGTGGGAGGAGGAGAATATATATTGCCCACTTTAACTACCCTTGGCGCTTTTGTTGGCTGCTTTACATAATAAACTCCACACCGGCGTGAAAACGAGAAAACAAGCTTTCCGGAAGGAGTGCGGCTGTGTGTTCAATTAAGTCGCGGTTTCAAAAGTGGGGGTGTCCCCTCAGCTGTGAAATGAGCGCGTGCCCCCTGATTAATGGGCAATGAACTATGATGCACGAGGGGAGGAGAGTCTTAAAACATGCCGCAAAATAAGCAATTTATTTAGCCGCCAATTTGAAAAGTATATTGAAACAGTTATTTTTCCTCAACAACCTCTTGTGCCCATGCATGCACCATACATATCTGTGCACATGCACATACAATCGCTTGCACACTGTAAGCTCAGGCTTTTGACAACGCACAATCTAGCTCTGCTGTAGTTCATTTTAATGTAAACCGCATCGATTTCCTTCTGAATTAATCTTTTTCATAGGCAGAGTATCTCACTTGAGAAAAATCCTCGAAAACTCGCAAGCACACTCCCGACCGTCGTGCATTCGGAAAGCAGAATCGCGACATCCATTTCTCGCTGTTTAACAATGGCAGGAATCGAGCAAGGAAACACTCTCCTACCATCAGGCCAAGATGAGCCTAATTAACTCCTCTTTACTAAGACTGAGCAGCACAGCAGTTTTTGAAAAAAGTTAAGGCAAGGTAATCCCAAACATGGAATTAAATTACAAATTCATCACATTAGGTTGGATTAACGGGGCCCGTTTGTAGGTGCCCATTTCGGCTATGACACGCACGGCCACGGTCAAGTCGTGACCTCGTCACTCGCACTGGCACCTTCTTTATGCAACGCCGCACTTGAGGTTGATTGTAATGCGCATGGGCTCTCTGAGTGAAGTTAGGTATCGAACCCGGTATATTTTGGGTGCGACAACTAAGTTTTTTGTCGCCAAATTGTTGCTTCTATAATTGCTGCAAAATAGTATTTATCCTTTCATTTATAGTATTATAAATTTTATTAAAGTTTTTCTGATCATGCTTCGATATTTATGAATTGGTATCAATAACGAGTACAGATAAAATTATTATGTTGTTTATTAATATTTTAAACAAATCTCTGGCTTTTATTCCAATTAAAATTTAAGTCTTATTTTAAAGAGTTGATTTAATATGATCAGCTAATTAACATTAAGCGATTGCTAAATCGCGGAATTCCATTGGAAATTTGAGCATATTCACTTGCAAAAGTAAATTTGTTCTAGCTCGCATATTGCAACCAAATGCTACGCAACAAATACTGCCTACATTTGCTATCTGCATTTCAAAAAAGTTTATAGGATAATTACTTTTAATGAATATTTCTCAAAAGCAAAGAAAACTACAGAAAACAAGCACACTGGTATAAGACAATAATGGAATAGTAAGCAGTAAGTTTCCTGACGAAAGTTTTCTAAACCTCCACGGTAATAGCGCCCTCTATTCTAGGCTTTACAGAAATTTCCATCCATGCCACGATGCAACCCTCCTACTCTAAAAATATCCCTTCGAGCAAGAAGCAGGGGACGGAGTTCAGCAGCCTTTAATCCTCCTGTTTAGATTTCGCTCATTTGTAACAACTGATGGGAAAACGAATGAAATATTTACAGGAAAGGTTCTTTCTTTTTGCATTCTCACGTTGTTTTCCTTAAAAAAAATATTTAACTAAAAAAAATTTCCTTCAGTGAAGGCGTTTTCCTCTTTCTCATTACATCACTGCTCAAAAATCCGCACTTCTGTACTTATAATCTCGCAACTGAGCAGTTTTTAAGCGGTATCTCATTTGTTTGCAGCTCTACACGAGACTTCATGTTCATGTTGCCAAAGGATCTCGAGTTTTGAGAAGCTTTTCCTTTTACATTGTGTTCTCTTTCAGGTGTTAAAAAGCGACTTCATGTTTCAACCTTTACACTGAAACTGCAGACAGAATTGATTTCTTTCAATTCTGTGAGTTTTTGCTTATTCAGGGATGCATATGGAAAAGATGTATGTGCTCTGTTTTCCATGTATTCATTTTATATTTGACTTTTCTGCTCTTAACGAGGCGGAATCCCGGAAATCCAGGTACTTATTTTCCCCAGGTATGATCCAATTTATGTAAGCAATCAGACACACGCTATACATTCATTGAACTAGATGTAAGTAATTCTAATGGAAAGAAGCGCGAAGTTTTCATTTAATCAGTCCTATATGTATTTTAGAATGCTGAACTGAAGAAAATCTTAATGAAAAATGATGCCATTACTTGTTTCAAAATAATATCAAGTCTTATGGGAAAAAAATGTAAATTTACTCTTTAAATCCATAGATGTCAGAGTAATTATTGTAAATAATCATTTTTTTAACAATTAAACGTGATGAAAGAAATGATTTCAAAGTTATTAAATAAATTTATCAACTGGAACACACACACACATATATCTTAATATGTTTTCGGATAATATCTTATCTGTCAAATAATTAGCCTGTTGCAGACATAATTCCAATTTTAATGATTTTCTTATCGCCATTGCTTCTTTAAAATGACATTTAACTTTTAAATGACATTTAATGAATAATTTTATTTTTATTCGTTGCATTGATTTTCATTTTTTTCCAGAAATTTTTTAAAAAATTTAGAAAGTAATATATTTTTATTTAAATAATGCTTAAGATACATTATATATATATATATATATATATATATATATATATATATATATATATATATATATATATATATATATATATATATATATATATATATATATATATATATATATATATATATATTAAATAAAATGATCTTAAAAATGAATATCCAGGAAGTTGAATAGGAAGGCCTTTACTTTGAACATAAATATTTAAAGAGGGAAGAAATGTTATCTTTTTGCTTTTCTCTTTTTCATAGCCTTTTATCTGAAAATAGTGTCATCTGACTTTTAAAAAACATGAGTAAAGCATTATTTTTGTGAACGAAATATATTTTTGAAAACCAGAGAAATTATGTACCAAGCTTTTATTTTCTTTTATAAATAGTTTTTCTCAGAAAAAGATACTCAAAATGGGGTTCGAACTCCAATAAAATTAATTTTATCTCGTGTCTCTACAGCAAATATATTGGGAAAGGGCCT
Organism: Latrodectus hesperus; assembly: GCA_037975125.1. Taxonomy (NCBI): domain Eukaryota; kingdom Metazoa; phylum Arthropoda; class Arachnida; order Araneae; family Theridiidae; genus Latrodectus; species Latrodectus hesperus. The sequence goes on from CM075850.1 coordinate 58,753,645, forward strand.
GGAAAATATTAATGCTAAACCTGTTTTAAATACCATTCATTTTTTGACATTGGCCCGTTTTTACATAATCACTCTCATAATTTCAGATGTTTATGAAGGAATATTTTAAAATAAAATGTTGTTTCTCTTATATTTATTTCCGTTTGCGTTATTTTTCAAATGTTATCTTTTGTGGTTCAAAATTAAGTGACGATCTAGTCTTTTATACGTTTCGATCATTACGGTGTATAATAAATATTATTACATATATACATAGCTGCGAAGGCGACTCTGTAATTTAAAGTTAACGAGTTTGAAATACTCGCTCATCACCAAATGCTGTGTCGTTTTGAGTCACGGTCAGGAGATGAGATCACACCTGAGCTGGCACCCTACCCTCCAGATCAACATCAGACCAGAAGGACTTTGAACGTCACAAATGAATGTCCCGAACTCAGCGAGGGAGGATGTGGCCCGTGGCAAATGATGCTTCATTTTGCTAATCTTAAGCGATCTGAGCCATTAGAAATCCAAGTATTCTTACAAAAAAATTTCAATCAACTCTTATTTATTTTCTTTTTTAATCTATTTATTTTATTTCACTAACACAATGCATAACCTTCACAATTAATTCTAATCTTATTTGAACGAAAATTTTTGTCTCAGCTCTTTAAGCATCTGTTCTCATTCAGTTCTCTCTTTCCGCTGTTAACTGAATTTTTTCTTTTCTTTTTTTTAAATCCTTATTAACCTTATCCTGTTAAATCTTTATCTGAATCATATTTAATTACACGTTATGCACCAATCTCGTATTCAATCATTCTAAAAATATTTTTGGATCCTGTCCCAATCCCAATGTCACGCGTTATGACTTATGCATTACGTTGTTTCCCTTGTTAAAATTTCAGTTACTCTGGTTTCTTCGCTCATTTGTTTTGATTTAACATTTTTTTCTTTCCTTTTTTTCAATGTGTCTAAGATATAAGGAACATTATTCTTGTATTATTTATTCTCAGGAATCTTTTATGCAAATAAACTCGAAACATTTTTCTATTAGATAAGAAAACACACGTTTCTATTCCACGATTCTTTGCGCATTTCGTTCTTTTCTCTCTGTATATATATATATATATATATATATATATATATATATATATATATATATATATATATATATATATATATATATATATCAGATTTGGTCACTCCAAAGCGACTTGAAAAAAGCGACAGCTCATCTTGTACTGCAAAGGAGAGGTGTGTAAGCTGTATAGGTGACCACCCCTCCTACGCTAGAAGTTGTCCTATCTGGATACTGGAAAAGGAGATCACAACCACTAAATTTAAGAATAACTGTTCATATCCTGAGGCGAGACGTGCTGTTGCAGCACGTACATCTCAAGCAGGAGTTAGCTATGCATCTGTCGCCACCACAGTCACCAGAACGGCTAGTACGCAAACGGATGATCTTTCACTTCCAATTGTCAAATTGCTCCCTATCTCTGAGAAAAGGTCAAAAACAACATCCACAACTACTCTCTGTAGAAAAGCTCCGATGGCTAAATCTAAAGACCTAAAGGCATTAAAACTAAAATCTGGAAAGGAGGGTAATTCTAGACCCTCCATAACCACCCTTAAAGCCTTATCCCTTGAAGCTGACGCTGCATATCTACATCCCTCTGACGAAGATCTATCATTAGAGGAGATGTCAGATGACATGCCTTCCAGCTCCGGGAAAGGAGCTTTTCAAATTCAACAATAACTTCCTTTGTTTCTTGGAACTGTCATGGTTTGTATTCTCATCATGATGACATCAAGTCTATAATTTTAGCCTACAACTCCGCATGTGTTGCACTTCAGGAAACATTCCTGAAGTCCAGCAATAACTTTTCCATGTGTGGGTTTAAAAGCTTTAGAAAAGACTGTGGTGACGATGGTGCAATGTCTGGAGGTGTTTGCATATTAACATCCAAAAACTATCCCAGCACTGCCCAACATTTAAATACTACACTGCCGCGGCTGTAGCTGTGTGAATTCACACATCATGCTTGTTGACAGTCTGTAGTTTGTATTTGCCACCACACGATATCATCCGCCTAGAGGAACTCGATGCATTAATGTATCAGCTGCCAACACCATTTCTGCTGTTAGGTGACTTTAACGGCCATAATTCTTTGTGGGGAAGTGATGATACAAATTCTCGCGGTCGGCAGATAGAGCTGTGTATTTCAGACAACACACAGTCTCTGTCTCCTTAATACCGACGAGAAGACCTACTTTCACATACCCACAAGAACATTTCATTCTCTCGATCTGGCCATTTTTTCACTATCTCTTCTGCCATTGTTAAATCTAACAGTAGGAAATGATCTGCATAATAGCGATCATTTTCCTTTCGTCATCTCCAAGAATGGAGGTAGGAGTGTAAGACAACGCTTACCTGCTTACGTGTACAGTCGGGCAGATTGGACGTTATTTACACAATTGGCAATTGTTGATGATAAAATGGCTTTGATCGAAGATATTAATATTGCCGTTAGCAAAGTCACTAAAACAATCAAGAATGCAGCTGATGCATCAATACCTAAGAGTTCCTCTATACCACACAGGCGTTGCAAACCTTGGTGGCACAAAGAATGCCAAGAGACATTTAAAAAACAGAGGAAGTTATGGGGGATATTTAGGAGGTACCCCACAACGGAGAATCTCATCGCATTTAAGAGAGTAAAAGGAATAGCTCACAGAACTCAATGTCGAAGTCAGAAGGAATCCTGGTCCTGCTATGTATCTTCAATAACATCTTCCACATACAGTTAACAGTTGTGGAGAAAAGTGGAGGCAGCCAATGGAATACATAAGGAATTTTTTTATTCCTATCTTAAAATCTGGCGCTGCTGTATACTCTTCTCCTAAGGACATCGCTAACGTCCTCGGGGAAACCTTTGCTAGCGTCTCAAGCAACGACTCTTATACTCCTTCGTTCTTAAGGACTAAGAGTCGTGCTGAGTGAACACCAATTCGTTTCAACCATAGACAAGTTTTGCCTTACAACTGTGAATTTTGGATGTTGGAATTGAAGAGAGCATTAGAGAGCAGGCCAATGATATTAGCCCAGGAACTGATGGAATCAGCTAACAAATGCTTCGTCATTTATGTCCAGATTTCCCGTCGAACTTATTGTTTTTCTTCAATTTTCAGGATTTGGACTAAAAACCAATTTACATCACTTTTGAGCGAAGCAGTCAACGCACGTCTCGTATATGTCTTAGAAATAAATAAATGTATTCATATCAATCAGAGTGGCTTCCATTTTCTTCGACACAGAGAAGGCCTACGACTGTACATGGCGATATGGAATTCTCCGTTCCTTATATGATTTTGGCTTTCGGGGTAATTTTCGGATATTCCTAAAAAATTTTTACGCTCCCATTTTTTTGAAGTTTGTATTGGAACAATTTTTTCCAACACTTTTATTCAAACCTAGGGTGTGCCTCAAGGTTCATTTTTAAGTGTCACATGTTTTAGTCTTCTCATTAGTAACATCCTTAATCATTTATCACCATCCGTAAATGGTACTTTATATGTTGACGAACTGAAAATATCATATCAGAGGCCCAATATGCGATTAATTGAGAGACAGTTACAAACAGCAGTTAATAAACTTGCTGTATGGTGTGCTGAGAATGGCTACACATTACCACCAAGCAAGAGTAATTGTGTCCACTTTTGTAGAAAGACTAGCCTTCATAATGATCCAATGATATGCATAAACAACACTCCAATACAAGTAGTCAATGAAATAAAATTCCTGGGAATTATCTTTGACAGAAAATTAACCTTTCTACCGCATGTTTTATATTTACAGAAGAAGTGTGAGTGATCGCTTAATATCCTTAAGGTGTTATCAAATACATCTTGGTGTGCAGATCGCACATCACTACTTTTGATTTATCAGTCATTGATTTTATCTCGCATTTACTACGGTTGTGTTGTTTATGGATCGGCTAGATTTTCCGTTTTACGAAGGCTAGACACAGTTCATCACTCTACTTGGAGGATATGTTCAGGCGCATTCCGCACATCAACCATCCAGAGTCTATATGTGATATGTCATCAAGTACCGTTAGACCTGAGACGAATGCAGCAGTCTCTCAGTTATTATGCTGAGATTATATCGACTGCTTATCATCCGTTACGTTCCATGGTTCCTAATGCATACCTTAAAAGACTTTATAATGCTTGTCCATTGAGCATCCCTCCTTTTCTCACAAGAGCCAAATCATATCTATGGCTCTCAGACCTATGTGATGTTCGGATAGAGACAACTGACACTTTTGCTCACCCGCCCTGTATGACCCAACAAATACTTTTATTAATACCTTTGCTCAGTATAGAAAATCCAACACAACAACTATTGTTTTTCAACAGATGTATTATTCTCATCGTTGTCAGTATGAATCCTACACACCTGTATTCACAGATGGTTCTAAAACAAGTGTGTTTTTATTAATAATACAGTTTTTTAGTTACAGCCTACATTCTTCCTGCTCCATCTTTACTCCAGAAGCTACTGCTATTTATTACGCGCTTCAGCATGTGAATGCAGATAACCATCGACTATTTCATGGGTATACTGACAACATGAAAATTTTCGAAGCTTCTTTGAAGAACAATAGTTTTACATGTCATCCTATTGTGTCTAGAATTTTTAGAGCATTGGACTTCCTTGCTGGCAAGGGATATGAAATAGTATTTTGTTGGATACCAAGCCACGTAGGTCTTGATGGAAATGAGCGAGTGAATGCAGCTGCAAAGGCTAAAGCAAATCCAGTTTTATAATCGGTTCCTCTCTCCGATACGAGTAAGGCTATAAAACGTTTTATATATGGTCTTTGGCAGGAATCGTGGAGCTTGCAGGTCACCAATAAGCTACATACCTTTTTTCCATCCCTTAACCTCATTATCAGTTTTATCGTTATAAACACGTTTCACACACAGACATTTGTTTTTAAGTGAACAAAACTCATGGTGTGAAATGTAAGATAAACAATTTACTGTTTATCATGTTTTAATTTCCTACCATGATTTTAACCAACAACGTTTGCACTTTTTTAATACTGATTTTATAACTTTGTTTGATATAATAGGGGATCCACCCCATAGAAACCTATTAGCTTTTTTAAGGACAAAAGGTTTCTTACATTTTATTTAATTTGAATTTTAAATTTTTAAATTATATAATTATTTACTTTTTTCATTTTTATACATTATAACCAGATTTTAAAATTATATATACACTGATTTTTGTTATTTAAAGTTTTAATGTTGCTTGGGTTTTAGAAAAAAAACAAATAAGAAAAAAAGAAATAAAAATTGTTTACAAAAATCTCACTTTTGGCGCAGCATGTCCATTTTTGGACCTTGCGCCATAAGACCCAACCAACCAGCATATCTGACAAGCGCAAATGTAGAAAATTGTGTAATTCTATATGTCATAGCAATCTAATCATTAATCTAATGCATCTAAATAGGTAAACTTACAAGTAAATATGAATAAATCCTTTTTTACGAAATAAGCATACATTTTTTTTGACATGGAAAGAAGGCTTTTTATAAATTCTGATAATCTATAAACAGTTTTCTTTTTCCATGTCTTTTAACTAACAAGATAAAAAATTATCTATATATACTAGTTAATATTGAATTTAAAATTGTGTTTTATTTAGATAGAAATAAATTATTTTTATTGAAATAACAAGTAAGACATTTTTTTTTTTACTTTTAGTCATTTTGATGCTTTTATATTTTCAAAACCTATTGCGTCAGATATATAACTTACACTATTATCTAATAAATCTGTCTTAATATCTACTGAAATGAGCAAATAAAAGAAAGAAAGTTACTTAAATTGAAAGATTATTCAAAGTCATCAGGATGCTCTTCAAATTCTTGAGGATGAAATGTTTAACACTGCTTGAAAAAATGTAATGTTTTTAAATGAAACATCATTTTTCTACAAAATAATTGGAATTTATCACATTCCCCATTACGAATTGGGGATTATATATATTTACCAGTAAAAGTGATAAATATTCAATAATCTATCATATTTACAGAGTTTATTTAGAATTCTGTATAATCACCGGTTATTATACATAATCATTGATCAATCGCTTTTACCATAACATGCACAATGCATACAGACAGACAAGCATAGGCATACACATATATTGTTTGCATATATATTCCATTTTCCTATTACATTTTAATCTAGTTTCTTCAAAATCATAATATTTTTTCTTTCACATATCAAAATTTTTGAAATGTGCTTGAGTTTTCTTTCTCATCATCTATTTACACATGAGAATGTACTTGAGGGAGAATGACATTGATGAAAATGGAAAAGGAGGAATATCTGCTAAAAGATTGAAAGGCGTCGATTGCAGTTTTACCTGCTGCTGTTAAAGGCAACACTCAGTTGACGAATGGTAATAAACTGACAGATAAAAAGAGGAAGAAATACTTTATTTATTTTAAGTTGTAAGTAATTTTATAATTATCTTTCGACTTAAAAAACCGATATTTGCCTTCTGGAAACATTTCAAATATCCCCTTTCTAAATATAAATGAAAGGAGATCCATGATTTAAATGCAGTCACAGAGTACATAAATGGTTTTCAGACCACCACGGCTACTGATGAAATCAAAGCTTTCGTGGAGCGAGCGTTCCGCTCATTCTTTCGAATGCACATTTGGCGACAGAATAATTTTCGCGTGACCAGCCGAAGAACAAACACCGTCACTAACTGTGTGAACATTTTTTATCGGATCAGACACGCAAACCTTTTGGTAGAGCAAGGCATGCTTCTGGACGCCATCATAAGTCACCATTGAAAATAGAAAATTTGATTGGTACTTTTGTGTTGGAATAGAGTATTCTAAAATCTGTTCACCTGAAAATACATTCCAGGGGCTTGCTTACGTATTCGTTTTCGAGGACAAACTCGCTACCACATGTTTGGCTGAAATCGCCAAATAATTCATTTAAAATCATTACTATTTTTCAAAACCTTTTTTTAAAATAATTTATCTGGAATTTAAACGAGAAAAATCGCAAACATTTTCGAGATTTTTGTGCCTTAAATTTAACACAAAATCAGAACTTAGACTCTAAATCCGTTGTTGTTGTTGCTTATGACACTTGGACAAGCCAAGCTCGCTTTGCCTTTGGCAGTGCGAATCAAGTCAACAGTGAGCGTCTTTCGTTTGGATCAGAGCACCACGAAGGCGAAAGTACCACTTTGCTCTTTTTAAGGTGCCTCGTGATTTTGAACCACGGTCAGGTGACGAGGCCACACCTGAGCTGGCACCCTCCTCTCCACATCCACGCCACACCAGCGGAAGGACTTTGGACGACACAGATGAACGTGGACACGTCCCCAACCCACGGAGTTCCAGCAACCCACTGAAGAAGAGTACACCGTGGTCACCCTCCCAACCACTGCCCGCGGCAAATGATGCTTCACTTTGCTGAGCTTACGGGAAGTGGCGTGAAGCCACTGAGCCACTGGAGCTCTACTCTAAACTTAAAGAGGGCATGTTTTTTTATAGAAATTAGATTCTTCCAGCTCACTTTCGGATGCCAAATTTTTCATACATGAACTTTCAATTTATTTTCCCCATCACTACATTATTGACCCCAACGTTTTCAATTTGCTGAACTGATGAATACTCAGAAGCAGCAGGACTTTTTGTGCCAAAAATGTCGCCAAGTCTGATTAGTTACTTTTTGTATTCGAAATGTTAATGGTACTAGAACTATGTCTCATATTGAATTCCACCCCTGTATAAACAACCACGAGAGAGAATGTTTAAATTTTGGTGAACCAAAATTAAGAACCTTAAACACTCTGTTACCACTTCGGAAATGACTTTATATAATTTATCGCTTTATCATCACTTTTGAGCATACAAAGTATTATTCGAATCGGATCAACAAAGTAGATTCCGAACCATTATAACAACTAACAACAAGAATTATAGCATGAGAGTTCAACCCTTTTCGGAAAAAATAAGAAATAGTAAAAGTTTCACGATCAGAAATTTTATCTTAATCTGGGGAAAAAGTGATAGATAATAAGATTTTCAGCATGAGAAATTGAGTCTTCATTTCTGAAAAAGTGCTGATAGATAGTAAAATTTCAGCATGAGAAATTCGAATCAATTTAGGAAAAAATAATGATATCACATAAAATGTTCAGTATGAGAGGTGTGATCTTTGTTTAACGAAGAGAGTCATGGATAGTAAAACTTTCATTTGAAATACTAATGTTTGCTTTGGGAATAATACAATAAACGGTAATGTAAATAACAATTGATTTGGGGAAAATAGTGATCGATAGAAAAATTTCATCTGGAGAATTTAACCCTTGTTTGAGGGAAAAGTGAGAGGAAGGGCTTACGGCGTAAGAAATCGGATACTTGTTTCAGGGAAAGTATAGGGATCAGTAATAAGACTTTCAGCATGAGAGATTTGTTTTGGAAAAAATAGTGGCAGATAATACGATTATCAGCATAAGATATTCTCCCCTGGTTTTGGAAAAAATTGTGGCAGATTATAAGATTTCCAATGAGAGATTTTAATACCCAAGATATTAAAAAGAATAATTTATAAAATTTCAAAGTATTTAACTTTGAGTTACTTGAAAATAATATATTTTTTTAGCATGGCACATCTGTTCTTTTTGTTTTGGTCATAATAGTGATTGATAGTAAAACCTCCACCGCGAAAGAATCCCCTCTTGTTTCACAAAAACCGGTGATGTTATTTTTGTCCATCGGAAGCCTGCGTGGTCAAGAATGGCTTCCGAGTCCAAGTGAGGTGATCTTCTCAGTGTTTGCTGAGCGATGTTTACTCAGCTATTCAATACACTTTTGTACTAGCAATTCAGAATGTTTTGTTGTCAGTGGAACATAACACGGGAAACAAAATGAAAATCTGCTCATCAGACAGATCATACAATGGGCGGCCATCAAAAACATCACATGAAAGTGTGAGGCTGTCACACGTTATCAGGAAAATTTGTTTTTCTCAGCATTCACTAATATTGATTATTTCTCCGAGAATTAAGAGCAGAGAGTGCGTGCAGCAGAGAGAATAGAATTAAAACACACGGATTCATATTTGGTATTCGCTTCCCAATCTGACTTTTACAAAGATTCACATCAAAGGTTTACTGAAGAGAACTTTGTTTATCATAGGAAGACATTGATTCGATTTCTAAGTTTAATATCTGTTTTCGATAGACAAATCTTTATAAATGAGTCTGCAGAAAGCATGAAATCAATAGGTGCAGTGACTTAGAACGAACACTGGACCCTTCCCTCTGAAGACCCAAATCCAGCCATGATAAACCCAGAAATTAAGAAAATAATAATGCTCATGGGAATGGTAAAAAAATTTTATTGATTAAATAAATTGATGAAAAGAATAAGCCGAGAAAAATATGAAAAGTCTCATTTCGATAGTTGTGCATCCCCATTTGCTACCACTCAATGGTATCTGATATTGAACTTGGTATCTTCTAACTCTGAAGAGAGCAATTATTTTGGAATTGATCTGACAGAGTTGTATCTAATAATAAATAGAGAAAGACTCGACATTGGGGATGAGGGAGAGAATGTAAGTCATCAGATACTTCAAAGTTTCTCCAAGATGGTTTCAACGATCGCAGAACACTGAAGGTTCAATCTCAAAAGCGAGCTGTGATGCTAATGAACACGCAAAGTGAATGTGTTGTTTTATACAGACTGAAATGAAATATAATTCTGGGATGACAGGAAGGGATGTTTTTTCATTAATAATTTCTTACATTTTTAACATAGTACACTACTGACCATTAAAATTGCTACACCAAGAAGGAATGCAAATAACAGAACGATATTTATTGGACACATAGATTATAGTGAAAAGAACAAGTGATTAGATTTACAGGAAATTAGGATGTATAGATCTTGAGAAATCATTACCCAGAGCAGCCACCTTTGGCAGCAATAACAGCAATTATCCGCTTGGGATGGAGTCAAACAGAGATTGTATAGCATGTACGGGGATCTCAGTCCATGCAGCTTCAATACTATGCCACAGTTCATCGACAGTAGTGGATGGTGAGTGATGGCAAACCATTGACCACACCTTCTCAACTGGTGACAGATCAGGAGAACGTGCTGGCCAGGGTAACAGTCGAACCTGTTTTGTATCAAGGAAGTTCAGAACAGTACGGACAACATGCGGTCTTGCATTATCCCGTTGAAACAAAGCATTAGGGAGGCCTCGAAGATAGGGCAGAGTCACGGGCCTTAACACATCGGAAATGTAACGGTTGCTGTTCAAAGTGCCGGTAATGCGAATAAGAAATGATCGAGAAGTGTATCCAATGGCACCCCATACCATAACTCTAGCAGATGGGCCAGTATGGCGATGTCCGATGCAAGCTGGCAATGCGCGTTCTCCACGGTGCCTCCAAACACGGATGCGGCCATCGTGGTCCTGTATACAGAACCGAGATTCATCTGTAATGATTACGTGATGCCATTCCCGCGTCCAGGTTCGTCGCTGATCACACCACTGAAGACGCTCCTGTCTGTGACGCAGCATCAATGGTAGCCAAAGCCATGGTTTGCATGCAAAGAATCCATGCTGCTGCAAACGTCGTCGAACTGTACGAGCAGAAACTTGTGGCCTTGCAAATGACTCCATTTCTCGACTCAGGGTTCGTGACGTGGCTGTACGATCCCTTGTGACCATGCAGATAAGATGTCTGTCTTCTCTGCTGTTAGTGATGGGAGGTCACTGAGATCCTGCATGACATTCCGTATGATTCTCCTGAACCCATTGATTCCATATTCTGCTAACAGTCATGGGGTCTCGACCGACGCGAGCAGCAATATTGCGGTACGTAAACCGCAATTTCAGTAGGCTATAATCCTTCCTCGATCAGACACTTGCTGACAGGCATTTCTTCTTCTTACACGAGGCATTACAACAACTTTATTTGCGGAAAACAACGTTGAAACGGAAATTGAGTATGAGAAATCTGCTGTCAAATCTCTGATTTTATACACATTGTAGATGTCGCTACTGTCGCCTTCTTTGAATGCGCTGAAAATCTAATCATTTGCATACCACAGCAAGTTCTACCTGCCATGCAAATTTCACGTCTATGGTGTGCCGCTTTCCTGGTGTAGCAATTTTAATGGCCAGTAGTGTATAATTTATTTTCATCAAGTCAAAAATAAAACCAAATTTTGAAAAGCTTTATGAAGCTCATAAATTATTTGTTTCAAGTAATTCTAACAATAAAGTAACTATAATGAATCGGTAATATTTCACAAAATTAACATATTTGGCAATTCAATCCGAATATATAAGGAGGCATTTATTTTCTATGTTGCACTCTCTCTTGAATTAATATATACTTTAAAACAAATGTATACAAATATTTTTATTTCTAATAATCATTAGAAATAAAAAATATTTGTCATATTTGTACCAGGATCATTAGAGTTTTTATTTGTCTCATGCTTTTTAGCGAGAATTCAATACGAAACACCTCAGCAATCAAACTGAAAACCCTTGTAGAGTTTTCTTCAGTTTTTCAGCCTTCGTGGCTGCAGCTGAACGCTCCGCTTTCCCATATTCAGTTCAACAGATAGTTCCTGGCGAATAAGCCTTTATACAGAAAATAACCGTAGAAGGACAAATAAATAAAGCCAAACCAAACAATTTTGCTACAAATGGATATATATTAAGTATAACTCCATGTTCAGTGGCGAGGTCTTTATTTAGATAAATAAGGTTATTTGGCGCATTTATGGGCGCCCATTTCTAAGCGCTACCAAACATCTCATTGTTTTGAAACTCGATCAAGGGACGAATTTAATACTCAAATGGAATTTCTTTTGGGCGCTACATTACATCTGCAAAGGAATATTGGAGCCTTTTGAAATTGATAATCTTTGACTGGTTCAAACCTGCTAACTTTCAAATACGAAGGGTGACGAATTTGTCTCCCAAGACTTCCAGATGCTTTTTCATCAATCTTCTAAGTCCATCATTATATGAAATTTTTTTATTTAAACAGGTTAATCTTTCTTATCTTCAAGGTCATCTATTATCCAAGTTGGTAACTGATCTGTCAGCTCTCTGAGTTCAATGCTACAAGTCCTGGATATGATTTCCACTTAGAGCATGAAGGCTTTTAATGAATCAAAGTCTGTTCAAAACTATATGCCAAAATCAAAAGGTCCTGTATATGTAAAAAATGTTTATAGAGTGACAAACTAATTGCCCAAGACTGTCTTTTATAAGTCAACTTCTTTACCTTTATCATAAAAAATTATAAAAAAAATATTTAAAATTAAAGTTTATACTTGCTGTATAAAAATATCTTGAAATGAATAATGACACTCAAGCAATCTTTAAACAACACCAACAGTGTAAATAAAATTTAAAAAAACAATCGAGTCGAATATACAATATATTCAAGAGCAAATATGGATGACCTTTTAAGTTCCTTTCGTCAATATTTAATCAAAATGGGTTGCGGACATCACAGGAAATGAGTTGTGCAAATCTTTGGGGCTTAAGTAATCTGCAAAACTCAATAGAGTTGCTTTTTGTTCATAAGGGAGCTCTATTTTGGAATTCAGTCCAAAATAGAGTTCCCTTATGAACAAAAAGTTGACTTTGGTAATGTTTAACAAAAAAAGGTCTATCAGGGGATGGGTTGCACAAGCACACAGGTACAGATAAGCTACAAGTACTTGAGTTAGATTACAAATCAAAGACTTAAAAGGGGCAAATGTGGTACGGAATCACGAGGTGCAACCCTCGTCGTCACAAACGAAGACCGAACAAAACAAAGAGAGGACAAAAACACACAAACAATCCACGCAATCTGGTGAACATTGTTGATTCAAGAAACCAAAATCTGACACCTGGTTGAAATAATGATGACGGATTGCAGACGACATAAAAGACATCTGTTACGAGGAGGGGGGTGAGAGCTTGCGTGTCGCAGTTGTGCATCAGACGGCTCAATTATGGAAGAGCTATCATTAGTCGTACACTTGCGATCATTTGTACCTCCATCGATTATCGCGTGAGGTCATTATTTACACCTTTTTTACTTCATACCGTTGCGCATGCGCAGATAGCTCAATCCCCTTCACTTCACGCACCATCCCGTGATGTGTCACTCACACCCGTTGTACCCCAGTGCGGGTTTAGCCCATCATTTTTTTTTATTTCACCTATTCTGAAAACTCATCCCCAAAACCTAAATATCAGTGTTTCTCTAAGTTAACTATTTTTCCAGCCTTATCTAATAAAAAATTTAACTGCAACTGCAGAAATTAAAATTAGATAAAATTATATATATATATATATATATATATATATATATATATATATATATATATATATATATATATATATATATATATATATATATATATATATATATATATATATATATATATATATATATCATGTTGCTAAAAAACTTATTCCGAAGGTTTCAACATGAGATCCTGTGGTTTCATTAGTTGTACTTCGGCCAGCAGAAGAGGAAGTCTCCGGGAGTCTTCCGGGTTTCATTTCCTGCGATGAATATCTTTCACTATTAGTGAAATGTTCTTTTGGAAAACACCTGTGGATGTTAAACAGTGGGTGTTAGTAGATAAATGTAGTGGATAAATAAACGAGAGCTCTGCCGCCCTCAAAATAGTGATCACTATTTCTAGCTCTAGAAATGGGATTCCGCTGAATCATGGAGTACAGATTTTGGAGATAAAATGTAAGGTTTAGGACTTTTAGGATTGAGGACATATGTTAAGACTTATAAAAAGACTTGTATAAATTTTAACTATTGGGTTGGCAACTAAGTAATTGCGGATTTTACTCGCAGATGGCTTCAGTTGAATTTTTAGGTTTGCAGACGTAGTACAAATGTAAAACACTCTTTGTTATTTGATAGTTGGCAATTCAGATGTCAATCAGTAAAAAATGTTTTTTGATCGGTTGCGTAGTTTTCGTTTGGCGTTCGTTGAAAAATGGAAAATCAAAAGGAACATTTTCGTCATATTTTGCTTTATTATTTCCATAAAGGGAAAAACGCATCGCAAGCTCATAAAAAGCTATGTGCTGTTTATTGTGACGAACCCTTAAAAGAACGGCAGTGTCAAAATTGCTTTGCCAAATTTCGTTCTGGTGATTTTTCACTCAAAGAGGAAAAACGCTCTGGTCGTCCAGTTGAAGTTGATGATGACCTAATCAAAGCAATAATCGATTAGGATCGTCACAGTACAACACGTGAGATTGCAGAAAAGATTCGTGTATCACATACATGCATTGATAATCACTTAAAACCACTTGGCTGTTCAAAAACTCGATACATGGGTTTCACACGAACTGAAAGAAATGCATTTAACACAACGCATTAACAGCTGCGATTTGCTAAAGAAACGTAATGAAAATGATCTATTTTTAAAACGACTGATAACTGGCGATAAAAAATGGGTTGTTTACAACAATATCAAGCGGAAAAGATCGTGGAGCAGGCCAGGTGAACCAACTCAAACAACATCAAAAGCTGTTATTCATCAAAAGAAGGTTTTGTTATCAATTTGGTGGGATTATAAAAGAATTGTCTACTTTGAACTCTTACCACCCAACCGAATAATCAATTCTGATGTCTACATTGAACAACTAACGAGATTAAACAGTGCAGTTGAAGAAAAGCAGCCCAAATTGACAATTCGAAAAGGTGTTGTATCCCATCATGATCAAGCAAGGCCACACACATCTTTGGCCACTCGGCAAAAATTATTGGAGCTTGGTGGGGATGTTTTTCTACATCCACTATATAGGCCTGACCTTGCACCATCTGATTACTTTTTGCTTCGATCTTCACAAAACTCCTTGAATGGTAAAAATTTCAATAATGATGATGATGTCAAATCGTACCTGATTCAGTTTTTTGCTAATAAAAACCAGAAGTTTTATGAACGTGGGATTATGATGCTGCCTGAAAGATGTCAAAAGGTCATTGATCAAAATGGGCAGTGCATTACAGAATAAAGCTCTCTAGATCCACGAAGAAATTGTCTTTGATTTTCTAAAGGCAATCCGCAATTACTTAGTTGCCAAGCCAATACTATATTTTTAAGAATTTATTTTCTTATACTAAAAGTCTTTATTAAAACTTTCAATTTATTTACTTGAGATTTATTTTGATACCTTATATATTTATATTTATTCAAGATTTGAAGAACTTAGAAGAATTTTTAAATTTTTCTGTGTGCCTTAATACAACATACAACACATCCTTATCAAAACATATCAAAATATTAAATTTGTTTCAAAATACTGTGTTCTGCATTGACGTACATTGCATGCATGTTAATAAGATTTTTACAATCACATTTTGATTTAATGCAAATAAAGTTACTTATTATTTTTACCTGTAAGGATAAATTTTTATTTTTGAAGAATATTTGTCAATAACATACCTTGTATCACTGATTTTAAACATTTTACAAAAAAATAACTTTGTTCAAAACCATGTATTTCTTAAAAGAATATTTAAATTGGCTAACCATTTAATTTAATGCTCTAGATTCGATAACAGCAATTTTAATGTATTTAACAGAAATATATGTGATGAACTATATATTTTAGTTATTAAAATATATAGTCTAATTATTTTATTATTATTATTCTAATATTCATATTATATAGAATATTATTATTATTCTAATGTTTAGCATTTTATTTAAATATTTTAAATTCGCTCATTATAACTCAATGAGTTTAATGTAATAAAATAAGACATGAAAAAATACAAATAACTATTCCTTGTTTTTGTTAATGATTTATTATTTATAGGGGCATTTATTTCCAACAGTAGTTAAAAGAGAGATTATAGTATTTTTAAAACATAAAAGCTTTACATTTTTGTTATAATTTTGTTGTTGTTGTTGTTATCAATATTTAACAATGATATGAATTGAACACAATAAATCTATTTACATTTTAGAGCATTACAATTCAATTTCTGGACTCACGTAATCAAAAATCATTAATCTGTTTCGCCATATAGAGGTGAGACGCCTTTTTGAATTCCCTAACAGCCCTTTAATATATCCTCTGGGATATATTTCTAAAGAGCTGTTGGCTGGAACAATGAGCCTGTATTTGGAATCAACAAGTGTTCGTATAGAGTAGACTCCATCCTTATCTTTTATATCAGAAAAAGCTGAGACTTTATCCACGGGAGAGTGATGCTCTGAGCTTTGAATTCATAGTTGCTTCATCCTCTTTATTTGTTGTTATCAAGGTTATCCGGAAAGTAAGTTTCCCATGGCTCATGGAAAAAAAGGAAACATAATTATCTAGAAACATTTATTCCGAAATATACAAGAATGTTTCATCTACTTCTCAACGTAAGAACCATCGGAATTGCAGCACTTGTCATACCGTGAGATGTGTTTCCATTCCAGTATCCCAGAAATCTGCCACCTGGAAATGGAGCCAACATGTTACATCTTAGTGCACCTTTCGTCTGTGATGCCCAGACAGGAATTGTTTCATGTCCAAGAATAGATAGAAATCAGCGGGAGTAAGATCGGGTCCATAAAAGGGTTAGTTAAGCACTTCCCAGCAATTTTTTTTGTGGAATTTGCCCAATGAGAATGAGCATCCTATGCCTCTTGTTCTGAATTAAAGTTGTGGGGTAACGTTCAAATTATAGTGTTGCAAAAATCAATGCAATCGATCCCCCTATGAGGATGAGCATCCTATGCCTCCTGTTCTGAATTAGAGTTGTGGAGTAACGTTCAACTTGTAAAGGGGCAGCAATGAATCCTTCACTTGAGGTAGAAATGACCTCCAAACCATCTTCTTCTGGTGAAAGTCAGGAAGCTATCCCTAGCATGACTGACTCTCTGACCAGATGGGACTGTTTCAGCAAGACCCTATCTGCTGGAAATGTCATACGCAAGAGGAAACGGCAGAGCATATCATTTACGAATGTGAGGCTCTTGCCCTCCCTAGATTAACTTCTTTGGGCATTATCCATACTAGAGAGTTACACCTAGACACCATTAAAGGGTTATCGGACTTTATTAATAGAGTGGGTGACCCGAGCAACTGGAACTAGGAAACATTGGATTTGGAGTTAATGGTACAAAATGCTGATAAAAGCAGAGGTGCCCAATGACATACAAACCCAATTCTAAGAAGAAGAAGAAAAAGAACGTTCAACTTATAGTGTTGCAAAAATCAATGCAATCAATCGCCTTATGAGGATGAGCATCCTATGCCTCTTGTTGTGAATTAGAGTTGTGGAGTAACTTTCAATTTATAGTGTTGCAAAAATCAATGACCTCACTTCGAAGTCAGCGAGAGAAGAAATAAGAATTTTTACGAACTATTACGACTTTAAATTAAGTAATCCGAAAATTAGGATTTCAACAGATGAGTTATAGCCAGATTTACAGTCGATATTGTACGTTCGCGTTTCGGTAATTTTCAGCGACATATTTTTTAGACATAGAAAACTTACTTTCCGGATGATCCTCAAACATGTTTGAGTTGATTTTCAACAGTGTTGCGATTCACTCCTTTAAGTGTTTCTTTTCTCTCTCATCTTCCGAAGATAATACCAAGAGTGTAAACCCATAAAATCTCATAAAAGAAGCCAGATTATCTCATAAAGACAGCCAGATTAATAAAAAAAGTTAGGATACTTCAAAGAGCAATTGTTATTCAATTGTTCTTTGAAGTATCCTATCTTATTTTTATTTTGTTTGTATATGTTTGTTAAAAAACGACGGTTATGAAAAGATTTTGTTTTAGTTGAAATCTTCGGTGTAAAAACTCACTGGTTCGATTCCAGCCTTTGTTGAACAACGAGAGATGGATGTCATGCTGTCTGTGGGTACTTGGAGGTTTTCTGAGTTTCCTCTCCTGCAGCAAATGAATACCTTGAAATATCTACGGAATGATCTTTCGAAGGATAGGAATAATGCTGTTAGTCAAAAAGTTTAACAATGAACTCCGGCTTTTGAGTGTCCATTACATAATGCCCTTTTTATTAATTTTATTTAGATCTCAATGAACTAATAGAGAGTGAAGTGGGAGTTTTAATCATAGAAGTATGAGAAATTGAGAATTTATTTTAACCAATAATAAGTTTAGAAAAATGGTGTTTAAATGAATGATAAAAAAATAATAAAACAATATTATTTACACAGATCTGCGATACATGGCATCTTCTTCTCTATGCCTCAATCCACCAATGAAGGAGAAATGCATGTATATTTAGAGTGTCTTAGTAAAATTCGGCCTCGGGCCCTTTAACTTTGGAATTCCGGCAATTATTATCCAAAGAAGATGCCGAGATGTGCTACAATATCAATATACTTGCAGCGCCTAGCTTTATAAGTTGGAAATTAGTGGTACAATATATCAAAAGTTAAATAAAACTTAAGAAAATATATCAAATACAAAATCGTAATACCGTAGCTGCGATTTGTTGCTAAATAACACTTTGCGGACAGACATAAAGCAAAAAAAGCTGGTAAAAGATGAATTGATTTGTGCTCAGTACTGTTTTTGACGTAAAAATTTTTACCTGAGTCTTTTTTCAAGACACTCTTTTGCTCACAATATCTACAATACATACATGTATCACAGTATAGGTATGACAGATATAAGATTTACGACTTAAGTTACCATGGAACAAGTTTTACACTCACATACAAATAAAATTATTTCCTTCATACCGGTTGATTTTTCAACCATTGACACACAGTTCTTGATATAGTATAAAATTTTGCGTTCTTTAGAGAAACAAAATTTCAATTGAACTGAGAAAACATTGAAAAAAAACAATAAACCTTTCTGAACATAATTCTTTTTAAAAGTATTACGCTGCCTATTAGAAATAATTCCTTGTTTTACAACATTTTTCAGACATGATAAAAATAGGCAAATAAATAAAATTACACTTATTACTAATTTGCTTCAGTCATTTACCTCAGTTTCCATATCTTGAAGCAAAAGGGATACATTTCGGTAGTCAGTCGCTTTCCTGTAACCATATTTTACACAAATACTGTTAAAGCATTCTCACACTCGAGTACTACATTCATTTGATAGAATTGAGTGGCTGCATGAAATATGACGTCAGACATTGGCACTTCATTCTGAGCATTTAAGAAACAATAAATTGATGAGTTAGGGATTGTATTTTACGAAGGCCCAAAAAAAATATATTCTTAGACGGCGCATTTATCAGTTAAATTATCTGCGATTCTTGACTGCTTTGTTTGCAGGCTTTAAAGACTTTTAATAAGCTTAGGAGATGAGGCAGGCCATCGATAAAAAGAAAGCGTTCCATAAACACCGCCATTAGAACCTCTTCATCGCCATGAGTGGCAGAAAACGAGAACAAATAATAGCCGTCTTTGTTTTCCCATCTCGGAGAAAATCACTTGGCTTCAAGCAGAGGATGATGGATGGGCCAAAGCCGCCTTTTGTTAGCTTTTCAATTACGCGGGCCTTCTGCGATTGCAACACTGGTGGCGACGAAATCTGTTTAATGAGCTCCATTTGCTTAAGAGAGCTCCGGAAGATCTCCATCGAAAAAAAAGTTAAATGTTTGTTTTTAGATCGCCCTCCTGAAAGCATTTTGGAGAAATCACGAAGTAAATGTTCTTTTGGAAAATCTAACAATGAATTACAGCTTCTGTTCTCTCTTTTCTCTCTATAAACGTATTTAAACTCATTTTCTTTCTGCATCATAACTATTGAAGATATAATACCTTCATCCTTATTGTTAGTTCAATGTTCAATTATTTTTGATACTTGTGAAAAAAAATTAAACTGAAAACATTACGCTTATGATATGCGTTAGAAAAGAGATGTTATGTTTATGGCATAACTCACCTTCACACCCATGGAACAAATTTTAAACTATGGAATCATTATAATTTAGATGGTAAAATAAGGTAGTTTTCTCTTATACTTTACCCATGACCCCAATCGACGAATTCTTAAAATTATTGACCTATTTACGGTATTACTGACTTTTGATTTAATTATTTAATGTCTTTTGGTCGATATTTATTTATATTTTATAGTAATATGAAACAAGCTTTAAACAATAGAAAAATTTTAATTTTGATGTCAGAATAGAGGTTTTTTTTTTATAGCAGCCTCGGTATTTTGGGGTTATATAGGTACTTCAAAACAATTCAATTTAATTTTAAAAAAGCTCATAATTCGGCTGTTGCAAATGAAGTCATCACGGTTTTTGCGCCGTCATTATTTGGAAACAAAGAAACACGGGCTGATACTTATACCAGGACGACCGATCCAAAAGGGAAAGCTATCGGAGGAAAAAGAAATTATTATTAGGTAATGACAATTCCGTGATTAATTGATGGAATGCTCTATCGGATGATCAACAATAAAAAAAATAGGCAAAATCAAAAACTATCGTATCGCTATTGCTTTCGCGAATTTTTAGACTGCTTCAGTTATGCCGTGCTATTTTGTTTTATGCAATTTTTCTCTCATTTAAATTAAAACTCCTATTTTGTTTACTTTTGAACTTATTGTATCACTGGGTTAGGACCGGACTTTTTTGAGTAAAATATCCAAAATATCATCACAAGTAAATAATTTTATATATTTATTACGTTACATATATTCAGACTTGTATGCTTGATTCTTGGTATCCGCTTCTAAGTTTTCGTCGATAATAGACAAATAGCACAATGACAGATGTACAACCACAGAAGGATAACGAAGAAAACACCCAGCGGTGGGAATCGAACCCACACTCCTACGCTCTCAAGCGATTAGCGGAGTGATATTTTGACCACTTAACCATGGAGTGCCCAAAGTAAATAAAGGGATTCATCAAATTTAACTCAAAATTTGCTTTCAAACCTCTCTAAAATGAAATGAAATGAAGTGTAAAAATGTAAATCGATTATATTTTCAGTAAAGTTGAAATAATTAACTGTGACGCAGTGTTTCTTTTCTCTACCGATGCACATTTAAATAGTTCTACGTCGCACAACGTGAAATAAAACTGTAATATTCACTTTGATTCCTACAAATTGAACTTATATTCATTCATGGGAGTATCTTAGCGTTTAAAACAAAAGGAATGAGTTTAGTGACTACGGTAAACTTCCAATTTGCTTACAACGCAGAGACGCAAAGAGCCCATTAATGCTGAGAAAGCCAATGCACATAAAAAGATAAGAAGAGTCTAACGTTAACGCATTGCAATAAACCTAATCTAAAGTATTTTGGAGAGACCTTCATTTTAAGATTTAAAATTATGACACCTTCGTGTTTTTCCTCTCTCTCTTTCTAAAATTTGCAGCTAGTTTCCTGCATGCGACCCACAATTTATGAAAAGTGTTCCTGGAAAACAATAAAAGCGCGTTGGATACTGAAACATCTTCAGAGAGCCGTTAGGAACTACACGGTAATAAAAAGCAACTATCAAATTCATTTCAAGCGACGGTCCAATGGTGAGATTGGCGTTGTCCTCTTCACATCACGAGGCACTTATTGAACATCGTGAAACGCTTATCGTGCATAGCACTGCACTGCTTAACAGTTGCAACAGCAAGAGGTCAAGGTCCCTGCAGATGTGGAATCGCAAGTAGAGTTGCTGCGAAGACAGGGAATGGTCAACTTTAGAATATCTCATGAGGGACTTCTGCAAAAGATGCCCCAAGAGAATTTTCGTCTTGAACGCCATCAATCGTACGCGGAGACACCCAAAATCCTCGAACTGAGGAGCGACGACAGGACTGTTCCGTATAGTGCATTTTACAGACGACAATGCCAAAGAGAGGTGGTCTGTTTCGAATATTGCACCGACTTGAATCACTGAAGATCCTCACTAAACTTATTGTACTCCGCTATGCATCATCCACTGCTACCAAATGTTCAGTAGCTTCTATGCAAATCGTTTTTGCACTATTTAAGGTTATGAGGTTTTTGTCAACCGTTAAATTTACTACTGCCATTGAATCATTGGAAGACTACTATAAATGCCTAATGACTGCTTGACTATGTACCAACCTAAAATTTATGTACTTACGATGTTTTACAATTTTTTGACACCAACATAGCATTTGTCTGAGAGCGGAATATGTTTTAACATCATTGATATAATGTGTTCATAATATTATCTATACTTGATAAATAGAAAAGTTTGTTTGCTGCTGATTGCCATCATGATAAGGAGCCAGAACATGGCAGAAAACACAAATCCATCATCATTTGTCACCACCCAGAAACAGGCTTTTTATTTCACTGGGTAACTTATTAACAGATATTTTTAAAAATTTTTTTAAATAAAGTACAAAATTAATCACATTAAAGATACTTAAATTAGTAATCCCAATTATTATATATATTATGTCCCTTCTATTCGACGACTATACTCAGGGACTCTGTTGACACCGTAAATGGCATTGGCAGCGCACAATCAAGCAGCAATGGAGATTACATGAAAATATCATCTCAAAATATTTGGAGGGGTATAGAGCACTGTTGCGAGAATATTTAATATTCCCCGCGTAACTGTCTTGTGCGAGGACTTTTCATTGATAGTAAACACCAGCAGGATATTGTTGTTGTTGTTTTCCTAGGACACTTGGACAAGCCAAGCTCACATTCACAGTGCGAATTAAGTCTTTCGTTTGGATCAGAGCACCACGAAGGTGAAAGTACGACTTTGCTGTTTTTTTAAGGTGCCTCGTCATTTTGAGCCCCGGTCACGTGACAAGGCCCCACCTGAGCTGGCACCCTCCTCCCCACATCCACGCCACACCTGCGGCAGGACTTTAGACGTCACTTATTAACGTGGACACGTCCCCAGATCCACGGAGCTCCAGCAACAAAGTGAAGGAGAGTACACCGTGGTCACCTTCCCAACCACTGCCTGCGGCAAATGATGCTTCCCTTTGCTGAGCTTACGGGAAGCGGCGTGAAGCTGCTGAACCACTGGAGCTCCCAGCAGGATCTTCCTGTACCTAACCCTCGATGGATTTCACCAGTTTGGACGGAGCGCACTGGATGCATTCATTGATAACTGTACAAAATAAATACGTCAACATAATAAGATATATAGAATACAATTCATGACAGTGTCGATATTCGCGTGTCACAAAGGAAGAAACTCAGAAAAACTCCGAGCCCCCTCACCTGCAGATGGTCTCGCAGAAAGCAGAAGTGCACCCACCTCCCATTGCTTGGGATTGTGCTTGGGATTTAACTTAGGATATTTCGCTCTGAAGATTTATACTCCATCACTGGGCCGCGGTGAGCTGTGAGTGATAATACCATTTCTTATAAGTGTCCAGTACGGATGATAGATTGGTCTCATGGTCAACACCAGTAACAATCGCTTACGACAGACAACCATGTCAGCCTTGCTCATGAAATAATGATGTGAGGGTGTATTTTATGAGCTCCAAGTAAACGTTTTTTGCCTTGCCTCTTTGCATGCTGACAACTCAATCTTATGTCAACCTGCGCAGATGATTACACGCACGTTTTGGCACCGCGTAGCTAAGACACGCCTTTTGGAGTGAAAGAGGTTGGATTGGTCTTAAACGCCATTGAGGACAGGGAGGGGGATTTAGAATCTCTGATCGTGTGCGCACATTTGTTAGGGTGATTGTTATCAGCCTGATAGCCCAGTTCATAGGCAGTGAGTTTGAAAATTCTCTGTGCGGGGGCGTTTTACATGTGTCGCAAGGGAAGAAACGAGGGCAATCAAGCATCCCGATAAGCGAGCACGAAGACAGCTGGGGAATAGACTTCGTCAACTGCTGCTCATCGGTGCTCGGAGTACGATTCGGAAAATCCTACAATGAAACATTCCCAACATTCTGAAACTCTGAGCCAAGATCAGCCTTTGTGGTGAGGAGATTTCCGGACTTCTTCCTTTGCGACATTTCAATTTATCTCACTATTTATGAAATGAAGTTCTCACAGAAAATAGCACGCGATGGATCTTCAATTGAATTACAACGGTTCTTTTGAAGAACCGTTGTAATGAGGACATAACAAAGGCTATTCTATCAGCTAAGTCATAAAAGTTCCTTAGAGCTTTTTGGCGCCGCCGAACTTGTCTAGTGGTCAGTGAGCCTGACTGCGGATAGGGAAGACCTGGGTTCGAATCCCGGTCGAGAATGGACGTACTTTCTCTCTCTATCTATCCTTTGTCCTTTCCTTGTATGAATGGGTTTTGAATGGTTGCTTACCCTTTAAACAGGTACCTATGGCATGTGTGTACTGAGGAAGTCGGGTTCCACACCTAAATATTGTTCAGTTGGAAAAGTGAAGCAGCGTATCCCATAATGCCAGCCTAGCTGGCACACGACAGCAACAACAGAACTTTTTGGCAATTTTTTCATCCTCATACTGGAAAGCATTTTTATTGTGCTGAACTCCAAAATGGCCTTTGACATTCTCCAGAACCAGACCCTATCATAATAGCTGAAGAGTAGAGGGTTGGCAGAATTTGCCGAACAGAATCTTGGTGTTCAAGTGCTACCTTGGCTCACTGGAAACACATGCTTCGTTTTAGAAAACCACTGAATATTTCATTTTTTTTTTGGCACTGTAAGTTTCAGAACCGATAGAATTTTTAGTAAGATATTCAGTGGCTGTATATATATATGCATATATAATAGTTCTAGAGTGTTTCTTTATCGCTCAATGGTCACTTTTTGCACACGAGGCCTAATCATATCAGGACTTACGGTTTAAAGTGGATTCTGAACCACTAAAAATATTCATACTCAAGGTGGGATTCAAAACCCATGAACTGAATTGTTGAACCAAGGGCAAAAGCGCTAATCGTTCGCACGTTAGCTCGGCCATAATAATTCTGGGTAAAGTAAATCTTACGATCTAATAACAAATTTCTTGTTTTTTCGAAATTTTGGTGACATTGGAGAGATCTTGTATTGTAAATACAAGAGGAGTATAATAAAGCGGAGCAAAACCCTCAATAAGAAAGTCTTCAAAATTTGTTATCCGGAGTTTATGCATCTCAATAATAATGCTGCTTATATAGGAGTAATAAAACTTTCTTGTTTTGTTTCTTATATTACATTGAGCTTTATGTAAAAAAAATAGAAGATAAATAATGCGGAAATTTCAATATCTGTAGGGTGATAGGTACTTTTTCTTAAATTTCGCGTTCATTAATTGAAATTTATAATACTGCGATGAAATAAAAGCATTCATTTTCACTGCGTCAAATACAACTTTCCCTGATTTTTCCCCCTCTGGGGGGCAGAATTCAATTGTGATTGGAGAGGGGGGGGGTTCCCTTAGCTCGGGATGGATTTCGCCACTCCACCGCATTCAGGGTGGCAACTAATCTGAAATCAAATGTCAAATAAATCAGGAACAATATGGCATTTCAACTCGACTGCGAACGATTCTTTGAGAACCTCGCGTGCCGCTGTACATGATTTCCCCCCACCCCCGCTGCGCTCGCGGCTTTCCCCGCCCCCCTTAAATTCCTCTTCTCCAGGGAGGGCCACAATGAAGCCTATTAGTGTCAAACACCCCCGAATCACCCGCCACTTTTTTCGCGAATCACAGTGGGGTCGGCCACTCATTAAACCATTTCTGCAGCAACAATGAAATGAGCTGACATTTCTCATCATTCAAGACATGCACTCATCGCACTCCATTCTTTCTCTTTTCTTCTCATTTTTTCCGCATATTTTACAAAAGACAATATCCTTTTCTCCACATAAAACCAAGTTATATTTTGAGGCTTCATTTATTTTCCCTCAAGATCGCTTTTTGCACATGAAAGCTAATTATAGACCAGGATATAGATTTGAGAACCACTTCTGAACTATTACAAAAGTAAACACGAGAGAGAGAGGAATCGAACCGACGAACAATTCGAGGGTTAACCCCTCAACTGCTAATTCTGCTTCAAAGTTGATTACTTTTTCAAACATAGGATAAAAGTCAATATCGACTGACAATCTGAACATTGAAACTTACAGTCATAGATTCGATTAAGTCATTCACTTAAAATTTATGGTTATATCCAATACTCACTCTTGGTGAATATAATCTCACTCTTGGTGAGTATCAAACCCACAAATTATTAATTAGACGGACAGAGTATAAATGATCTGGCCACCAGCTCAGTTACTGGTTGTTAAGTTATTTATTTTTATCATCATCTTTACTTTTATTCTATTTTACGAAGGACACTTGGAATTAGATCTTCAATATGAAATGCGTTTCAAACCACTATAAGCACCTAAGTCTAAATCGAACTCACAATCAGTTGAACCTGGGGCCTACGCTACGTACAAGTTCGTCTACGGCAGATTGAGCTGGGCCTGTCATCGAGGCCAGAATGCGTATAACACCCACACTCTCAGAAGAAGCATTAAACTGTTTTCAACTTCCAGAAGAATAATTATTAGTTCATATTTTGCCGTATGCTTATGGTAATACGAAAGTTCGTGGGTTCGATCTCGAACACTTCTAAGCAACATTGGGCCTCTGTTCAATAATGAGTGATGGGTATTACGAAAATCAGACGGTTGTGTATTCGAGAATTTTCTTCGGTTGTGAACACCGCGCACACACTTTAATAACTTTTTCTTAAAAGTAAGGTGCCATCAATACCGAAAGAAAGCATTAAAACAGGTTGAAAAAATTATTTATAAAACTTTTATTTAAAAAAATTTCGAAAAAATCACTTTTTTATAATATACGTTTAATATTATTTAAACCAGTTTTTGTTATTTAATTATCTGTCTAAATTAAAAGCATTTGTTCGTTAGAGCCCAATGTCTCTGCGTCAGCGGACAAAGACATACGCGGCGGAGCACCTGGCTCATCAGCTATTGCTCCGCCACATAATACATTTGATTGTGACAGAATTGTCAGGAAATTTTGATGTTAACAATATTGAATTTCAATAGATCTGTAAAGTTCAAAATTATAAATTTGACAGAAATAAAATATCATCGACGAAATATTTACAGAATATCCATTATAAGATATGACGTGGGGTAAATATTGCGCTAAAATTTTTTTTGAAATATGCTTATAATAGCAAGCCGATTCAAGTGTTGTTTGACGGCGACTCAAAATGAAGGCAAATGAAGGTTGCCGTTTCGGTTGGTAAAAAGCCGAGCTGTCAATTGAATGACTTGCACTCTGGCATTCTTTTCCACAGCTCGTGACTTCGAGTTTCACATTATGTTTGTCCCCTTGACATGAAAGTCAAAACTGAAAAAAATGGATCCTCTGGTGGTGCCATCTATCGGAGGAGTCTTAAACCAAAGACGTATTTTCACCTTCGTGGTGCTCTGATTAAACGAAAGACACACCCTTCTGATTTTTCATATAGCCGTCAGCTAGTGAGTTTGGCTTGTTCAAGTGTCATAAATAACAACAACATTATGTTTGTATGTTTGTGGAGGTTTGGAATTTACTTCAAACTTTACGTCCTGGTCTAATTTGATCTTGTGGGGAAAAATGCCCGTTGGGTGGCACGTAAGCCAAATCAAAATCAGTTAGCAGTAAATATTGCCGTAAACGTTTATCATATTAGGAGATAGTATTTTAAAAGAACTATTTATTTCCTAACATAAAAAAGGTATAAAGCATTATTTTATTCATTACATTACATATATTCAGACTTGTATGCTTGATTCTTGAGATCCGCTTGTAAGTTTTCGTCGATAATAGGACAAATAGCTCAATGACAGGTGTACAACCATAGAAGATAACGAAGAAAACACCCAGGGCCACGGCGAGAATCGAACCCACACTCCTACGCTCTCAAGCGATTAGCGGAGTGATACTTTTGACCCCTCAGCCACGGAGCGCCTTATAAAGGTATAAAGCAATCAAAAACATATGTGAATGCAAAGACGTAAGTGATGCCATTCACAAAAAGGTAATGTTATTTTTAATAGTTCGCTGGCTTTGCCGCAATGTCCTCTTCACCCTGGTCAACCTCCAGGGGGATGACCAGCTGCACAGGTCGGGTAATGATATGTCCATTAGTGCACAGAACACAAGAAAGGACTTTCTTGTAGTGACCAAAGATTAGCTCCTCAGCACGGAACTTTTTCCAGGTGTGGCGAGATCTAACATCTTCTTGTTGTAAAACAATGTCTCCTTTCCGGTTTCTATTTGTTTCAGGTGGATTCCGCACTTGATGAAATGTGCGCAAGTCCATCAAGTATTCCTTTTGCCATCTTTTCCAAAAAGAGACCATCAAATGTGTTGACGGTTTTCCAACATATGATTTAAATTTCTTTCAGGATTTGTGAGGCTGGAAGGAATAGTAGTTAATTTCTTTCCTATGAGGAAGTGCGAGGATGATAAAACTTCTCCAGAGTCATCTTTTATTCCATATTCATGGACAATCGGTCTACTATTAACAGCGACTTCAATATCACATAATACAGTAATCAAACAGCATGGGCATACAATTGTTGTACTTTGGCAGAAGATATAGTATCCCAGAATAATTTTAGCTCTTAGTCTGCAGCGCTGAAAGTTGTGGCATTATCAGTGTACACAGTGTGAGGAAGTTGTTACACTTTAATAACAGTATAGGAAAAAGCATTATAAAACAGGAAGCATTAACATTCAAATATTAGGTCCTCTGGTATTCAATATTAGAATTCAGATATTAGGTTCATTCAGATCTAAAGGTCCCTGGTTAGATCCCGGGGTTCGGCACCAGATATTAGGAGATTGTATTTTAAAACAACTATTTATATATATTAGTATAGAACAAGCAAAAATATTTATGAATTCAAAAACGCAATGATGCCATTTACAAAAAGCTAATGTTATTTTTAATAGTTCACTAGCTTTCCAGCAATATAGCAATTATTTAACTTATCGTGCTGCTAGCATAATCGGGCAGCAAATGTTGCTGCAATTTGTCTATCACACTGCGATCAATTTCTGACACAACATTCATTCAGGGCTTATAGTTTTAAGGAGACTCCTCACTACTACAAACTCCCAAGCTTGAAGTAAGATTAGAATCCAGGAACTATTGAACTCAAAGCCAATGTCCTTCAACAGGTATCTTAAACCCCTTCCTTCTGACAGTAATCTCTTTAGGGTAGCTTTTAGCCTACGAATGTTAAACCTGGTAAAAAAAATTTAATATGTCCTAATTTGTGCTTAAGGCCAAAGATTGTGTGCAAGTACGAGCTTGACCTCAACTACAATTAAGATCCCACTTTTACGAAGTGGAAAGTCTTGGATCACAACCATAGTTTAAAAATGATAGATAGATATTGTACTTTTGCCTTTTAATGCATGTTCATTATGTAAGTGCTCAGGTGGTTTCCAGGTTTTCTCCTTGGAAACTCATGAATTCCGTCTAGTGTCTTTGAAAAGTTTCTCCTGACAGCTAGCTATACGTGGCTGAGGTTCATGTTCCTCACATTCAGTGATTTTAGCACAAACAATGTCGAAAAGTTAAGGAAAGTGATGTCACTTTAAGGTAAGGAAAATGACAATGAGGAGAACTGATACGGAATCCTCATTTCCAAGACACGGCCTGCCAGCAGAAAGACACTGAACTCGGTGGGATATTTAAAATGTATAAGTATTTTCCTCAGTAGGATCTTTTTTCAGTATCGTAAGACATTAAATTCAACGAAAGCAAGGCCAAAAGATTTGATAATATCGCCCAACGAATCTAGAAGGGAACCAAGAAGTATTGAAATCGAGGGTAAAAAGTTTGAAGGAGTGTCACAATTCAAGAATCTTGGAACTTTTATTTGCAACGACAACAGCCTACAAAATGAAATATGCGAGAGAGTGCAAGCTGGTAATAGAGCTTTCTACGCAAATAAAAAGTTATTCAATAATAGATTGATATCACGAAAAACAAAACTGCAAATCTATAAAACCCTCATTAGACCCATCGTTACATATGCCGGAGAAACATGGACATTGAATGTAAGGGACTCGGAATACATTAGAATATTTGAACGTAAAATTTTTAGGAAAATCTATGGACCAAGGCTTGAAAATAGTGTATGGATCAGAAGAAATAAAAAAGAATTAATGTACCTAATGAGAAACAGACATAGTGAGATTCATAAAGCACAAAGAATACGGTGGCTTGGCCACGTACACCGCAGAGATGAAAAAAATATCATAAAAAGGATAACAAAGGGTAAATTATTCAATAACAAGAAGAAGGGGAGACCCAGAGAAACATGGATTGATCATGTGGAAAAGGAACTGGAGACCATGAAGATAAAGAATTGGAAAAT
This sequence comes from Latrodectus hesperus, assembly GCA_037975125.1. Taxonomy (NCBI): domain Eukaryota; kingdom Metazoa; phylum Arthropoda; class Arachnida; order Araneae; family Theridiidae; genus Latrodectus; species Latrodectus hesperus. The sequence continues at coordinate 58,784,041 of CM075850.1, forward strand.
TTTGGCTCTGAAGCGGGAAAAGTGGAAGGAGGTTGCATTGGAGGCTAAGGCCTGCATAGGACTGTAACGCCAGTTAAGAAGAAGACATTAAATCAGATTTTTTATTGACTATTATGCTACGCTTGGTATTTTTTATGTGTTTTGTCTGCTTATTTTTACCAAGTGAACTACCAAAAACTCGCAATCAATTCCTCAGCCCTTCTCAAGTAACATGGTAGACATCTGAACTGTAAATCTCCCTTCTACGCCATGCCTCAATAGCAGAAAGACATGCACAGCTACATTTCTCGGATCTGCATCTCTCGCATCGTATCTGCTGCCGTGTTTTCACGAGACGCCTTGAGTGACCAACGACAGTGAAAATATAGACAGGGAGCCGACCCCTCGTCTCAGGGGACTCGATGAGGTTAATATTGACAGTCTCTTTTCGGCACTCAGGGAGCACTGGGGATTTATCCTGTCTAATGGCGTCCACCTAATGCGTGTGAGCACGGATGCTCAGCCCACAAACGAATCCTAGTCTCTGGAAACGGTCCGTTGTTATTTATGTTTATGAGGATACGTCTGAGGACCTTTTCTTCAGGTGGTTAGTTGAGTGAAAGAATGGACACAAGGCACTGAAAGAATATCCGTTGCTCTCGGAAAGGAAGAAAACCTTTTTCCGAATGTTCTGTTATTTGTTCGAATAATTATTTGAACTTGTTCGAATGGCTATAGAAGAAAAAGTTTCAATGGGCAATAAAAATTTTGCTGTTATTAATTCTTTACAGGCAATCATAAAATTCTTTAAGTGTTCTTTTACGTATTGGGAAAATAATACGAATAATTGGATGTCACCTCAAAAACAGAGAAACATTTTAAAGCGTTGTCAATCTTTTTTCACATATGTGAAAGAGGAGAGTTCCTTTATGCGTTCTACAACTTCGAATGTTCTTTACTAGATAACTGATTGAATGAATGGATGACACGCCCATAAATTAGAAGACAATCTGGTGATAGTTATCTTCATTGAGCAATAAGAATATTCTTCTTCGTTGTCTTACTTCTTCGAATAGTTAGCGGAAAATGTGGATGACGCATCCAATGTTAAAGGGCCTTTATTTCCATACAGGCTTCTTTACTTTTAATGCGCGGAAGATGGGGATGAAGGGAAGAAGTTTTGTTGATTTCGTATTAGAGTGCAGGAATATTTTGAAAAGGCGTATCTTCTTTTAATCATAGGTGAAACAGCAAATAAAACCCGAGTATAATTCGGTGTCGTTCTTAAAAGAAAAAGAAAAAGCATTGTTTCATGTTAATGTTCATGGTCTTCTTCTTCTTCTTAGAGTTGGGTTTGTATGTCATTGGGCACCTCTGCTTTTATCAGCATTTTGTACTATTTACTCCAAACCCAATGTTTCCTAGTTCCAGTTGCTCGGGTCACCCCCTTTATTAATAAAGTCCGATATAACCCTTTAAGGGAGTCTAGGTGTAACTCTCTAGTATGGATGATGCCTAAAGAAGTTAATCTAGGGAGGGAAAGAGCCTCGCATTCGTAAATGATATGCTTGGCCGTTTCCTCTTGCGTATGAGATTTCCTGCAGATAGGGTCTTACTGAAACAGTCCCATTGTATGGAGGTGTTTTCTGAAATAGTAGTGTCCAGTTATGAAGCCTATGATTATCTTCTGCCTAGAGCATCTTAGAATTTTAGAGGCAATCCTCGCTGATGATCCACAGATTATACTTTTAGCATGGGTTTGACCAGGAGTGTTGAGCCAAGCTTCATACATCTTCCGTTTTTCCCATCTAAGGACATTGGTTTTTGCGGTCTTCAAATTGATCACACTAAAAGGTTCAGCACCAATGGGAGCAAAAGACGATCCTTGTTTAGCAAATTCATTAATGTTCATGGTGCTACCTATTAGAGCTATTTTTGCATTTCAATATTTTAAATATTACGATTTTGGGGACTTAAACACTGAATGTCACTGCACAAAGCTTTACTTTAACATCCCTCGATTATATAGAGACTAAAATTTGTGTGTTAAAGTTCCCATAGACTTTCACACACACAAAAAATGTTTTCATAAACACAGGAACATTTTTCAAGTAATATTATTATTTGAAATGTGTATGATATTGAAAAGAATGAGAGAAAAAAAGAATTTAATATTATTTTCCATCATGACTGTATTGGATGACAGAGCTTCTGATATGATTTCAAACAATTGCATTTCTTTTTTAAAAGATATCTCCTGCGAACATTAGTTTCTTAAATCACTCAGATAGTGAGTAACGATTGAACTAAAATTATTCTGAAAAAGATTTCATATCCCTTTGTTTAAATTTAATAAATTTTCAGAATACGTTAGGATGTTGATTTTTCCAAAATACATTAAGGTGTTAGCGTAATTTTTAATTATTAAAATGAATAATAAAATTTCTTAAAAAAAAGCGTCTTTCCAAAAATCATTGTATAACATTTTTCTAAAATTGGAAGCACTTTTTATATCTACCCGATCAATGCCAAAATTGAGGGAGTATATCCTCTGGTGCTGCCATCTATCGGAGGAATTGAAGAGCAAAATGTTGTACTTTCACCTTCATGGTGCTCTGATTAAACGAAAGACGTCCCAATTGACTTAAATTCGCATAGCCAAGGCATAACGAGCTTGGCTTGTCCAAGTGTCATTAGTAACAACAACAATACTAATTATTAAAAATTACATATTATTGGTTTTTCTGAAAAAATTATTTTTATCAGAAAGAATGTGCAAATTATTTTTTGTTTTCTTTAAAGAGCATTTTTTATTTTCAAACTAATGTACTGAAAGTTGTGCGGTGTGAAGGTGAATTAAGCTTTCTGTCTTACTGACGGTACTATTCAAATGAGCGCCATTCATTGCACATGCGAAGTAAATACGTCCCCAGGCAAAACATGCCGTAAAGTTAGGAACTTTTAGAAAAGCTGAAAGACTTAATTTCAATGCTATTAAAAGTATTGTACAATCTATGGACAAAAAAACCTTATCATAATCCTGCTGAAATTTAACGAAAGACTAAAATGAGAAAGTAATCAGAAAATTAGAAAAAAAATTACATAGAATTACATAAAAACAAGGCAACGCAACCAAATTTTTTCTACTCTATTATACTGATTTTAAATTCATTTAACTATTTTTTGTAAAATATTTAATATTATTTTTTGTATTTATGTCGATGGAGAATAAAAACCTTTCTTATTCAGTATTTGATGATGTGAATCTGAAAGTTCTTAAATATATATTTTTGTGTATTTCAATTAATAAAAACATAAGATATCGAAAAATATGTTTTAATTCAAAGTTTAATCTAAAGATTTTTTATAGCATACATGACAAGTTTTATAAATTTATGACTGATGGCAGCAAAATAGAAATAGGGCAGGCAGTGAAATATACCTTGAAACACCTTGAGAAAAATACTCTATGTAAACAATGTAATCCAGATTAATGTTTCATGTTTCGAAGTGAATCCGTTGCAATTAACACAGGATTAAAGAGAGTCATGAGAGGAAGCAACCACAGAAGCCTTTGGATTCTATCTGACAGCCGTAGTTCAATTTAACGTCTCAATCATTGGACCGACACAGGAGATAAAACCAGTTTACCTATCCTACAAAAAGTAAAGCCCCAGCACAAAGTATATTTTCAATGAATCTCATCCCATGTTAATATCTCCGGAAATGAATTAGCTGGCACTCTTGCAAAGGAGGGACTTGAACATCCTGTTCCTTTCACTTCAGTTCTCATATATTTACAGTTATTCTCGAGGCAAAAAGCCCAAAACAAAGATAAATGGTTAATACCACCGCTTCTCAACTGGTATGAAGAACCATAACTTTTCCAGTTTCTCCCTTGTGACAAGCATGTCTGTCCCGACTTGCAAGTGGGTACTTGAATCCTATAGAACAACTCTGAGGTGAGTTGGATCGTCGAGTTAAAGAATGCAGCACCCATCCAACATCGATGAAAGAAGTTATACTACGCCTGATCTTAGCCGAATGGAAGAAAATACTACTGTCCACCATCCAAACACACGTGGAAAGCATGATTGAAGCTTTGATTGAATCATGCGGAGACTTTTTGCCAGATGCAGTCTGTTACAACACGAAAACTGTTGTAAGACTGGATAAGTAATAAAATCTGGCTTTATGCCAATCATGCATCGCCGACATGCAGCGGGATCCTGACATTGACATTGCGTATAGGACATTTTAACGGGCCGAGACATTCTAATATTTACTACGTATTATTGCCTTCCGGAGCAACGGTATGCTGAGCCATGTTAGCGTGTCGCAAGGAAACTCCCGACAAATACCATGCAGAAAGCAACTCCGAAAAGTACTGCCCTGCCACTGAGCCATCGTAACATTTCAATTTTCTTACCTCAGCGCCATGGGCAGGCTACTAGTCGAAAGATACAGAGCCATTTTATTTTTTCCCCGCGTTTTAATGTCATCGGCGAAGACCTTACACTGATCCTCTTCATGGAAGAAAAACATCCACGTAAACCAACCTGATAAATAAGTATATATTTGGGTAACCTAAGAGCCGAAAGCTCTTGTAAATCATTTTACCATCTATCGCCTCTTTGCCTTCCACCTGCATAAATTGAGAGTCATGCGTCGCAAAGGAGGAAGTTGGGAAAACTCAAAGTACTCAGCCTGACAATCTTCCATGCTGAAAACAGAATCATAGCATCAATCTCTGGTTATTCAAAGGTGGCGCGAATTGAACTCGAAAATTTCCACTTCTAAGAGCTTATGGTATGACTAGGAAATCGTGAGTGTCCAATTGATGTGTATACAGAAACCGTGAAACGATATTCTTATCACCTCTTTCAATTCTGGTTGGCATCAGAGGCATGGTTTTCTTTTTCCAGAACTTAAACATCATTTGGTGAGGGTTGACATATGTCCTCCGTATTTGACACAATTTTTGTGCTGAAAAACAAATGAAACAATAGTAAGTAATTGCCGTGCTTACAGTCACTTAAAAATTGGTTTCGGTCGAGAATTAAACATTGTTTCGCGATTCTCCAAGCTTTGTTAATATCATTTGTCGCTCTACAGTTACTTTCTTTCCGTACGAGTACCCATTTAATTTTTGCTTAAAACGGATTCCGATTCATTACAAACTTATTCGCCAGAGGGAGAACCGAACGCACGAACTGTAGAGTCAAAGTTCGAGTCTCGAGGGTGGCAGCGTCTGTTTACTTTAATCTTTTACCACGGTGTAACAGACTGAATGCGAATTTGCAGAAACTCTTGACTTTGACAAAACAAGCTTTTCTCGCTCCTCTCGAATGATCGATTCGCAGAAAACGAATCATCGGAAATCGCCGCTTTCTCTCCTTTCCCTGAGCATTCTTTGTGCGCAGACATAAAGAAGTGGATTTTGAAATTCATTATATTTATCTTTCAAGAGCGAATTAATTTCCAATTCACATCTGCTGCAATATTGAAAGAGAATTAAACAAAAAAAGGAATTCTTTTCACGCCTTTATTGTATATATTAGTTAGGAGAAGCGCACACAAAACGGCTTTCAATTGGGCCTGAATGACAACCTCATTCACGCCAATCCAGAGAGGGAAGTTCATTTCTCTTGCTTTCCAGATTGCGTTCCTTTTATTCCGCGCTGTCAGAAGTGCCAGGCGGCGAATTTACAATCGTTTGTCAAACAATCATTCATTGAAGGCGCTGTTTGGGGATGAGAAATGGCGCCCCTAGTCGACGACGCGCATGCGTGAGATCACACCAGCACCAAAAAAAATTGGAAAACATGTTTATGATTAAGTTTTTAAAAACATCGTTCACTCCATGACGAGATTCGATTTTCCTGCCGTCTCGAAGTGTTAAAAATAATCGCTAAATACTATTAATATACGAATGAAGAGAAAAAATTCCAAGGCATTAAAAAAATTAGAAGTTTCAGTTACTATAGGATTATCTTGAAGACATTATATAGCGACTCATTGAAACGGAACGCTCAAATCTTATTTCTTGCCTGAAAACTTCCAGTCGGGTAATTATTTTTGGCAGGACTCGATCGATATCAATTTTGCCACTAAAACAAAACAAATTGGTTTGTTAACGTCTTGAATTTCTCCCAGCAGTATTCACGTCGGGGCGCTCCGTGGCTGAGTGGTCAAAAGCATCACTGCTAATCGCTTGAGAGCGTAGGAGTGTGGGTTCGAGTCCCACCGTGGCCCTGGGTGTTTTCTTCATTATTCTTCTGTGGTTGTACATCTGTCATTGTGCTATTTGTCCTAGTATCGACAAAGACTTACAAGCGGATCTCAAGAATCAAGCATACAAGTCTGAATATATGTAATGTAATAAATAAATAAATATTCACGTGGCATCAATTAGCCGATTTAGTTTGCCATTCTAGAATAAAAACTAAACTCCATGGTACGACAGCCCATGTGGACCAAGGCCTACAGTGCCCATAACTGTTTTCATGACCGAGGGCCCTGGGGTGCGAAGCATATGTCCCAGTTAAGTGGTCAGCCTAACGTGAGACCTCCAGTGTTTAGTTCCCAAGCATGCTTCGTACTCAGTGAATCGACCCACTGAAGGGATGAAAGGCTGAGTCAACCTTGCCCAACCCGAGGATAGAACCTCGAACCTGTGTCATGAGAGCGTGAAACGCTGCCACTAAGCCACCGGGCAGTTTGCCATTCTAGAAGCTATGAGGATAATTCTTGGATTTTTGTGGATACACCAAGGTTCTGTTTTGGAACATCGGAAATGGCAGGAGCCCTTTTTAAAAAAAGGAAAATGTCGTCAGTGATTATAATATTTATCATGCATCTTAAGATATAACATTATTTGTGGTAAAAAGACCTTCTGATGTGTTCAACACGGTCATAGTCTATTTTTATTCCAGAAGCTGTTGAGTAACGAAAGATCGCGTTTTTGTTTTCTACTCGTGCACATTTGCCATGGCGAGAGCTTGGGAGTTTCCCGGGTTTTCTCTCTTCTAACATTTGAAGTTGGCTCATTGTCTCTGGTAAGGAGGCAACATGCGGCTGTATTCCCTGCAGTCCACTGTCAGATGTGCTGCCCATTGAATGGCGCTTAAAGGTGCAGAATATTTGTTACTCGAGTCCAAGAATGAAAATTTACACGCAATGAGAAAACGAATGCGTTGTTTTGTTTAAGGACATTAAAAAAAATATTGATCTAAAATTGCCTCGTAAAAATTGGTAGAAGCGATATAGGGGTACTTCGGAGAGTTTTATTCTATGACGTCATCTAAACACATCATCATTTTGAATCATGATCATTTGATGTGATACCCTATCTGAACTGGCCCTTCTTTTTAATTATACGGCAACAGGGGTGCTCACTATGGAAATTCTGAATGTTCATCTGCAATAACTGTGGATTTCTAACGATGCCACACTACTTCACACCTGCTGGAATAATACTCTAGAAGAAGATAGACTAACAGCGTTCATGGGTTAAGCATTTGATCATCCATATAATGCCTTCTAAGACTTCTCGTTGATAGTGGGCCCTGTGTATGACCGGCCAAAGTGGAAAATTCTCAAGCACCTATCTCATAGATACAGAAAGCAGAATACTAATTACTTGACAGTGGCTGGAATCCAAACCGAAGAATGTGGCTCCATCTCTAGATGACTCTAAATTAATGCTTATTCGATCAAAGAAAGTGTCAAGGAAGTTATTTCTACAGAGTTGCCCGCCAATTGTCATTTAGCCAGTGATGCTCGATTTACTGAGGAAAACTAATACCAAGTCATAGTATCTCTCTAAAGTAGAACAGTAGGCTCATATACAATTTATATAAAATAACGAAAATGTCTCCATTGAACAGATAAAAAGCAAGTCTGTACTGGTGGCTTCCAATGTCACAGACACCTGTTTCAGTACTAGTTCCTGCCCACCCCGAGGTATCAGTCTGCGTTGTATATTCGAATCCATCATTTGCGTTAACAGGGAAACTGAACCACTCTCCCCGATGAATCGAAATCCAGTGTGGGCTCCTCAGACGAAGACCATCGTGCTGAGTGGGCCTCTGCACGATGAGTGTTCTGCCGCTGATGTGGCATGTTGTTTAAAATCTAAGTACAGTGAAACAGATGACACCTGAGTTGGCACCCTCTCCTCCCTGTCACGCCCCACTAGAAGATACTTCGTTCTCCTCCCACTTTTTAAATCAATTTAAATATAATTTCACGTAAACTTAATATTAATATGAAAACAGCCTTCGCACCACCTTACCTTCGAAACAGGTTTAAAAAGAAATTGGCTTAGATTCCTATTTATTGTGTTCATTGATATTATATTTGAATTTTTTTATAGCTTAAGCTCCCTCAAAACATTTATGCGTGAAAATGATGGTAGCTAAGATGATATATTTATTATTGTATTTATTTATTACATTACATATATTCAGACTTGTATGCTTGATTCTTGAGATCCGCTTGTAAGTCTTCGTCGATAATAGGACAAATAGCACAATGACAGATGTACAACCACAGAAGATAACGAAGAAAACACCCAGGGCCACGGTAGGAATCGAACCCACACTCCTACACACTCAAGCGATTAGCAGTGATGCCTTTGACCACTCAGCCACGGATTTTTATTTTATTTTATTTATTTATTACATTACATATATTCAGACTTGTATGCTTGATTCTTGAGATCCGCTTGTAAGTCTTCGTCGATAATAGGACAAATAGCACAATGACAGATGTACAACCACAGAAGATAACAAAGGAAACACCCAGGGCCACGGTGGGAATCGAACCCTCACTCCCACGCTCTCAAGCGATTAGCGGTGATGCTTTAGACCACTCAGCCACGGAGCGTCCTAGCTAAGATGAATATAAATGAAATTGTAAATACATTTCCGCAATTTTGCCGTTGCCAAACCTACTTTTTTAATCCAAAACCACGCTTGATTAAAATTATAAATTGAACGTGGTGCCTAATTTACACTTTTCTAAATAATTTTAGTTCATAGCTTTTTATGAAGTTTAGCTTCTCTTATTTTGATATTTTTTTTGAATTGGCTTCAGCATTTCAACCAACAACAGCTGAAGACAGATGGCAGTCCACCAGTTGAAGGATATTGAAGTCTGTTTGCCAAATTGATTTAAGATATATCAGTCCTAGTTTACTTAAAGCAACACGTGTAAAAAATGGTAATGATCATTGATTCCACTACTAATGTGAGTTTAGGCGTAATGGCGTTCAAAAGTACAATTCAAAATCCTACTGAATTTTAGAAAGAGCAAAGGCTCTTTTGGCAAAATGGTCTTCGCCTGTCTCTGTTATTGAGTACAGACACCTGTCGTGTTCAGATGACGGGATCGAGACCTGAGATGGCCTCTTCCTCTCAACGCCGAAGCGCACAAGTGGAGGAACTTCTTATCATACACAGCCTTTAAGAGCCATATCCTTTTCTCACCAGAATTTCAAGGCTAGTCAATAGTGAAAGTAATTTATTTCCCTCTATTCTTCTGAAAATGAATCGAACTGGGAATTTCTTGATTTAAATGTTGTTTATTCTTAATAATATAATTAAATCAGTATATATGTGTATGGAATTATCTCTTTAATGCATATCGTGCCTGGAATGTATTGGATTCAATACTTGACCCTACCTAAGATTATCGCGCTGAGATGGTTTAATCGCGCTAAAAAGATTCTATAAAGTGTAACATTCTTTCACTAATGTAGCACGGCGGTGAGAAGAAGACGCCAACTCAGGTCTCGATCACATCATTTGAGTATGGTTCCCAATTACACGATAGTGATACAAGTAAAAACGTATGGCATTTATGTAACAAAATATAACCTTATTTCATAATCTGTTTAAAGTGAGAGGGCGCTCCGTGGCTGAGTGGTCAAAACCATCACTGCTAATCGCTTGAGAGCGTAGGAGTGTGGGTTCGATTCCCACCGTGACCCTGGGTGTTTTCTTCGATATTCTTCTGTGGTTGTACATCTGTTATTGTGCTATTTGTCCTAATATCGACGAAGACTTACAAGCGGATCTCAAGAATCAAACATACAAGTCTGAATATATGTGTAATGTAATAAATGAATAAATTTAAAGTGAGAGGGTGCTGTGAGGCAGGATTCCAGTGGGATTGTCTCTTGAATCAAATATCATCGCCGCTTCTATTTAATGTGACATGCAATTATTCAATTGAGCTTGTTTGGGAATGACACCCTATTATTTTTATATTAACGTGAAAATAATTTATAAAAAAGTTAGCAAAACTTAACTTCCTTCTTGATGAGATCTTCCCGCCCCCTTAAAGCAATAACAATATAGCAGAATCTTTCAGAGTAAAAGTAAATAACGGTAAACGTAATTCTGAATTATACAATGTAATTCCTAATTAAAATATATGTTTATATAACAAATGTACTCCTTCCCTTCTGCCTTCTGGTAAACGTAATTCTGAATTATACAATGTAATTCCTAATTTAAATACATGTTTATATAACAAATGTACTCCTTCCCTTCTGCCTTCTGGTAAACGTAATTCTGAATTATACAATGTAATTCCTAATTAAAATATATGTTTATATAACAAATGTACTCCTTCCCTTCTGCCTTCTGGTAAACGTAATTCTGAATTATACAATGTAAATCCTAATTAAAATATATGTTTATATAACAAATGTACTCCTTCCCTTCTGCCTTCTGGTAAACGTAATTCTGAACTATACAATGTAATTCCTAATTAAAATACATTTTTATATAACAAATGTACTCCTTCCCTTCTGCCTTCTGGTAAACGTAATTCTGAATTATACAATGTAATTCCTAATTAAAATATATGTTTATATAACAAATGTACTCCTTCCCTTCTGCCTTCTGGTAAACGTGATTCTGAATTATACAATGTAATTCCTAATTAAAATATATGTTTATATAACAAATGTACTCCTTCCCTTCTCTTTCGATTGCTTGAAACGTTTTTCTCATGAATTTCCCACCTGTTTTCAAAGAACGTTTTCACAGATCGGCAAGCTTAGCGATGTAAATTCTTTAGCGAAAGAGAGAAAAAAAAAACGCGCGCGCTTTACGCTGTTAAAAGTCTTTTACTGTCGTTTCCGAGTGAGAAACGCTGTGGGGGGATAGCGTATTTCAAATTTACATTTTTAGTAGTTTTTACAGAAATGGGGTGCTTAAGTGTACTTAAAGAAATAAAACTACTTTACTGTGATTCGCGCAAGAGAACTGGTCTTGTGATCGATAGCAATTCTAGGTTTCTTCGATTTGAAATAATTTCTTCAACCAAAAAAGTTATACATCAAAGAGATTGGGTCTACCATCTTCCAGATTTCGACTCAGTGTAAACTTAGTTCCGAATTTAAGTCAGGATTTGTGTTAGATCTTTTTATTTCCATATAAACTTGAATATATTCTTCTGAATATTCTTGTAGAATGAATTATTCTCTTTTACTTCATGGATTTTTGTGATCGGCTTCTCTCAATAGATTGATATAATTCACTTCATTATGTTTGTACTTTTCATTCCATTTAACACTTAGTCGCAGAGATATATTTTAGATTATAGTATGAGTATGAACCACTGTGGAATTTATTTTTGTGAGTGAATATAATTTTAACATTTTACGAGCTTTATTATGATTTCATTTATAATTTATATTGCGATTAATTCTACTTTTTCGCCATGAGTGCGTCGTCAGAGACAGTTGCATATTACTATGCTACTCTGCGACGATACTAACAATTTAACTCAGTGCAGTGTTCAAACTGGTGCGGGGGCGTTATCGCGGAGTTTTGAATTTTAAGCAAGCCACTTTTCACGAGCGCGGCGCTTATGTTGCGGGTTTTCTTCCGGAAATTACATTAACATAAATTTATGTGATAAGTGAAATCATTCCTTTCCTGCTCATTCGAAATGGATATTTTCTAGAGAACAATGCCGAGCTGGCAGCCGAATGGTTAGCGCTCTTGCCTTCGGTTCAACAGTTCGTGGGTTCGAATCCCACCTTGGGCATGGATGTTTGTAGTGGTTCGGAATCCACTTTAAACCGTAAGTCCCGGTCTAATTAGCCCTCGTGTGCAAAAAATGACCGTTGAGCGACAAACAAACCAAACAAACCAAACCATCTAGAGAACAACATGTCTTCATTTGTCTGTCTCCCAAAGGTTATCTTTTGTCGCATTTGCCATTGACCTACACTTCAAAGTGAATTCCGAATCACTTATTAACAGCCCAAGTCAAGGATGGGAATCGAAGCCACGAACTACTGAATAGAAGGGTAGGGCGCTAACCATTCGACTGCATTTATTTTGAATGAACGCCTTTTTTTCATTCCCTACAAAGCTCTCAAAGGTACAAATTCTTCGCACTTAAAAACATGAAATGAACTTTAGTACAGCTATTTACATATTTCATCGATCAAAGGAATACAGTTATACGTTATTCGACTACAACCACGAAATCCATCGCAGGTGATTTTCAAACGTCCCCCCCCGGAATTTGCTGGAGGAGCTTCCAACTATGCACGTGCGCGTTCATTTCCTCTTCTCTACTCCTTATCGAAGTATCAACTTCTTAATCATCTGCCGCAATTAATGCAATCTTAATAATCCTCGACTATGGATTTGAGCCACAAAATCTAAAGCAGGCGATTTTCAAGAGTTACGGCAGACGACCTTACGGTTTGCGGATGTCATTCCAACTGTCCACGTGCTGTCCATCTCCTCCCCTGCCCCTGCAGGGCGGGGTCGTGTAAGGTGACTGCAGGGGCGTGTCCGGGCAACTTGCAGGTGTGAAAACTAACTTAACGCCTCGTGGTGCGGACACCTGGGGAGAAGAACCCGAAAAGAACTAATTTATTTTATTTTTTCGGTGGCGGCGTTTTTTCTAGAATGAAAGGGCACCGCTCGGGGCCCCCTGCTGTGTCGGGAATTGGGCCCCGGTCTTTAAGGTGCTTGTCACAGAAGCGCCGACTCCCCCGAACCCCCCCCTTGACAGATGAGGCGAAATGAGAAATGCCGACCGGTTCATAATCTCCTCTTAATATTTCCCACATTTTGAAATAACTCATAAACAAAGTGAAGAATTCTTATTTGTAGAATCGAATAAAATGCTTGGACACACACAAAAAATTCTTTTGTCTTCGCATTTCTTGCCTTTTCCACTCGGTAATTTAAATGCAAAGTCATGACAGATCTAAAACCAATGAAGCTGCGATGTGATTTCTATAGTTGAAAGTTCCTCTAGATTAATGAAGTTTCTAGACTTCCAAACTAAAAATAATTATTTCATTTTAAAATCATCTTGATAGAAGAAATATCCGCCATATGAATTAAATATTATAATAATTTCAAAATTTTTATTTTTGTATGAAATCTAACATTTTCTTAAATACTTTGTCACTGAACAAATCTTCAGAAACATTGCCATGGCTTTCGCGGGGAAGACTTCACACATAGCTTTTTAAAGTTTAACTTTTCTCAGTCGACCGTGGCCCAGAAGTAGGGCAGTGTTTTTAGGACCACAAAGTCTCGGGTTTGGTCACCGCCACTCTTGAATAACGGAAGATATTACGCCTTTTGCATGCACATATTGCCGAAAAGTGTGCTTAGGAGTTTTCCTGGTAAAACGTGAATACGGCTCTCTATCTATGAAGAAATTCTCTCGGACAGCAATTACGTGGTGGAGGTTAAAACATCTCACAACCGCTTTCTTCTGTTAGGCTGTCCTTTGAACTCCAGAGGCTCAGTATCGCTTCTCGTTAATATCAGCAAAGTGAAGCATTGCTTGCAGTGAGTGGGAGGATGACCACATTCTCTCTCACTGGGTTGCTGAAGCTCAGTAGGGTGGGAAAGAGTCCATGTTAAAACGCGACGTTCCAAGTCCTTCCACTGTTGTGGAGCGGATGTGGAGAGGAGGGTGACAGCTCAGGTGTGGCCTCGTCACCTGATAGTGATTCAAAATGACGAGGCACTTGATGATGGGCGAGTTTTCAAAGCCCGTTAACCTTAAGGCACAGTCCGAGGCTCGCCTGGACCGCTATGTATGTCAGGCTATCCACTACGCGGTGTCAAAAAAGTTGCTGTTTAAAGGAAACGGACTCTGTTCACATGCACTGCTGGAGTAATGTGAGAAAACACCCAAGCACACACCCTTTACAGATGGGTAAACAAGTAAGAGAAAACACCGACTTCCGTTTTTCCACCAGTAGTAGAGATTGAATTCAAAATTTTAAATTTCGAAACTTCCACAGTGTTACTACTATTCTGCAGAGAGTCTATAGAATATGTAACAGCGGACAGCCTAGCAACTGAAGGCTGTTAAAAGATATTTGACCATTAACAGTAGGAAAAAACTCGGACAACTTCCCAACAAAGCAGTAGGCCAGAAGTCAAACACAAGACTTCCTGCTCCACACAACGTCCTCCCTCCACGAATCCCTTTTATTTGAAAGATATCACCAAAGCAAGAGTCCTTAATTACCCTGACAAACATTTCTGAAAATCTTATGCTATGACCCTGCATCTCTCTCTATTTATAGAACAAAATTTGTTACTATAGTAACAGCCGCTACCCAGAGTCCTTCGCGGGAGCTATTTTTGTGCCTCTATTCATCACATCACTACGGTAGACATATAGGGCTCATATTAAAAATTAAGTAGCCTCCCACATCTCTCCATTGACGTGGACAGGAGAGTACCAGGTCAGATCTCATCACTTGGGCTTCGGGCAAAACGGCGATGCAGCTGAGTCTACAGTACGGTTTCGATCAGCAAGAACCGAAGACCTTAAAACCAACTCTTACAATCGAGCTGTGGCTGGTAATTAAAATTCAGGGAAACATTTCAATACGTCACAGGCGAGCCTTAGTTGACATGATTGGCGAGAGAAAAGATGCCTGGGGAGGATACGGCCATTCCAACAGAAAGAAGAAACCACCCCGAACTTCCACTTTTCCTTTAGAATGTTACTTTTTTCTGCCTCCATTCATCGCCTCACTGTGTAAATAAAAGCCGCGCTATCAAACGCGTGAGACCAGAATAATTACAAGACTGTTGCGATTCAAAAATCTGCAGCTCAGTGATAATGGATGGACTGCACTGTAATTAACTCAACAAGATATTTTCCCTTGCCCGCGGCTACTCATTACGCGAGAATGACAGTAATTGATTTCTTCGTTACATAAAAAGAAATGAAGCCCCACTATGTTGTGTGAAGATCCACTTTAAAAGTTGATTATAGTAAATGAAATGTGTTATGTTAACTGATTACGCGCAACAAATTACAATCATCAAAAAGAAAGCCCATCAAAATTCAATGCATTTCAACGTCATTGACATATTTAAACAAATATAAAAGTAAAATCAATTCACATTTAACATAGCACCACATTATAAGGTAAACGGTATCACTATTATCATATTTTAATTAATTTTTTTAAGAATTCAGCGACTTACATTGGTTCAGTAAAAGAAGCTCATTCTGAGAGGTTTTGGGTTCGATCTTTGGCCCAGGTGAACAGCGAGAGATGAGTTCTGGGTGCAAGGGAGTTTTCGTGCTTCCTACCTCACAAGACTTTGATATAAATGAAAAAGTCATACCGAAGAAATGAGAAAAATGTCCGAATGCCTTACACCGGTTTTTCATTTGTCTGATAAGCGGCAACGAATTAACGACGTTAGGATCGTATGATTTAGTAACAGGATAACGTTATTAGGCGTAGAAGATTCTGAGTTCGATTCTCACCACTGTTAAATAGCTAGAGATGGATGTGGCGTTTATACTTTCTAAATGCTCATTTGTCGGGGAGGATGTTTCAGAGTTTTTCGGATTTCCTCCGTTGCAACACTCTGTTCATGAGAAAGTACTCCAGAAAGGGGAAATGTTATTAATATCATAAAAACTTTACAGCTCGCTGTAGTTAAGAGAGGATGTCCCTTTGAAATATATTTCTAAATCACGACCAGCCCACGCATAGTAAACTGATACGCTGACGATGCCCTTATTATGGTCAAAAGAAATGCAAAACAAAATTTAAAAAATAGTAACAATGAAACTCTCTAAAATTTCTACAGTTTATGCCAAGTAAGCAAACTAATTCTCAGAGCAAGTACGATAGAAAGCCTCGGTAAAAATAAGAAACAATTAAAATTCAATCCCAGGATTAGCCTCAATAGCGACAGCGTTAAGATTCACGAACAATTTGAAATTTCTCGACATCGGCAGAAATAAACAGTTTTCATTTTTTTCCCCATTTAAAAAATCTCAAGAAAAAAAATTATTCCTATTACGCAGCAATTACGAAAAATGACTAGAAGACCTCAACAACTCAATATTAGAAACTCTCTACACAGCAATAGTTTAAAAAATTATAGCATGGATTTGCACTCTACCCATGACAAGAAATCATTCTGATTACTATCTAAAGATATTTCTTACTCATCTTTTCAAAAACCACTTTGGATGCAGCCCTGCAAATTTTATCCCGATTATCATCTCTACATAAAGCTTTCAAAATCCGTATTTTAAGATTAAGAAGCACAATTCTCACTGGTACAGTAACATCGGGCGCTGCAACTTTTGAAGTTAACATTAATAAACACAAGAGGGATCCATCAACAAAAGGCGACGGAATTCACATCATCAGTGGAAAAGACAACAAATAGCCCTTCTACCCCCAACTTCTTCATTGACGGATAAAAAAAAGACAATTGCGTTTCCCTTTATTTCATATAAATTATTTAAAATAATCCATACGCCTCAAGTTAAACTTCAGTAAATAATTCAGTTTCCCAAGCAGAAGCAATAGCCATTCAATTAACATTAGACTATGCGATTGCACATAGCCTACGTAGCTTCAACATCTGGAGCGATAGTAAAACTACAATTCAAGCAGCAGATAACCCAAATATCCCTTTTAATACATAAAATAAAATTAAAAAAAGACAATTGCATATCCCTTTATTTCATATAAATTTTTTAAAAAAATCCATACAAGTTAAACTTCAGTAAATAATTCAGTTTCCCAAGCAGAAGCAATAGCCATTCAATTAACATTAGACTATGCGATTGCACATAGCCAAAGTAGTTTCAACGTCTTGAGCGATAGTAAAACTACAATTCAAGCAACAGATAACCCAAATATCCCCTTTAATACATAAAATCCAAGATTCTCTCCGAGAACACAAGCACCGCAGGGTAGTCCGTATCAAGTGAATCAAGGACCCATGAGGGCTACGAAGGAAATGAGAAGGCAGGCTACCTTGCAAAACAAGCAGCATCCCATTTATTGAAATCAAATGGCCAAAATCTCATCTTCTTCAATGACACGCACTCAATCAATGACAAATTTATTGGGACACAGCGGAATAAGGACGATGGGCTCACATTCTTCTTCCTAAAGTATCCATCAATTTGTTTAACTATTGATCAGTATCTCAATTTATTTCATTTCCGGCCACGGTCCATTCGCCTCACATTACAAGCGGTATGGTAGAAGTGAAACCTCCACATGTTCGGCCATGTGGTATAAGGAAAGATCTCCAATATTCTAGATTGTCCCATCACTGCCAACAATAACATAAGACTGGCCGTACTGACGTCTCTAAACACAGAAAACAAATGATTTTCATAAGCTCTCACCTCAATAGGTATGCATGTAAAAATCACAACCATCTACCATTTTCTATAAGCATACCGCAATTCTATAAGCACTATTATTTCCTCAGCCGAACTCAGAAATTGGCTTGAAAAAACGTTCAATTTCTTCCATGAAGAAAACTCAAACGGCTTGCGGAAAAACAACTGCTGTACTTTAAATCGGCTGTCTCATTTCCTTTTATATAGCATTTCCAGGGGGCATTGCCGAGCTGCAGCCGAATGGTTAGCGCTCTTGCCTTCGGTTCAACAGTTCGTGGGTTCGAATCCCACCTTGGGCATGGATGTTTGCAGTGGTTCGGAATCCACTTTAAAAAGTAGGTTCCTGTCT
This sequence comes from Latrodectus hesperus, assembly GCA_037975125.1. Lineage (NCBI taxonomy): Eukaryota > Metazoa > Arthropoda > Arachnida > Araneae > Theridiidae > Latrodectus > Latrodectus hesperus. The sequence goes on from CM075850.1 coordinate 58,802,060, forward strand.
AATTAGCCCTCGTCTGCAAAAAATGGCCGTTGAGCGATAAACAAAACAAACCATTTTATGGTTTGGAATCGAATCGAGGATCTTTCATTCCATAAAACTCAGTCCTCGCGAGAGAGTTTTCAGATTTTCCTTAAAACATGAAAATACGTTGAAGGGAATAGATTGCATGCTCTCAAAAATCCACTAACGATCAAGGAAGACGAAACATTTTCGAACGAGAAGAGCCTTCACCCCTTATATCGGCAGTTGACTGTTCTCTTCACAAATTTAAGTAAAATCTTGCCGTGTCTTGTGGTCAGCGTATCTGACTGCAGATAAGGAGGTCCTGGATTCGAATCCTGGTTCGGCCATGGATGTGTGTGTGTGTGTCTTTTCTCTATCTATCCTATCTTTTTCCTTTCCTTGTATGAATGGGTTGTGAATGGTTGCCTACCCTATAAACGGGTCCCTATGGCATGTGTGTACTGAGGAAGTCGGACTCCACACCTAAATAGGGTTCAGTTGGAAAAGTGGAGCAGCGCATCCTATATAGCCAGCCTAGATGGCACACGACAACAACAAGTAAAATCTTTACTATATAATGTGTAACAGTTATAAAGTGTAGCAGTAGCAAGTGAGAACCTAATAATTTTAAGTTTTCCAAAATATTTCGATTTTATTTTTAGAGATCTATACAATTTATTTAGATTATTTCAGACGATGACTAATATATTTTCTAATTCCTACAAATTCTACAATGACGAATAAAGTATGTGCGGATTTCTGGATTAAACTTGTTTCTCCTCGTTTTTAATTTAAGTTAAAGGAAAAATCGAAACCTCTTTTTTTTTGTAAGTTAGTTTAAATTATAGCGAAAAGTTTCCACCTGCTTATTTCTTACCTGAACAATACGAGACGTTTCTCATCTATGTAATTTAATCTCTTTTGATTTTGAATTTTGCGAAAGAAAATAGTTTTTCAAATATGATTTACACATTGCATAATATCAAGAATATTATTACATCTTTAAAGGAAAGCGACATGAAAACATTGTTCGCAAAAATACTTATAATTTCGGGCCAGGATTATTCAACTACATAAAATTGACCATTTCTCTAAGTTTTTTCCTAAGCTTCTTGTTCACTTCAAATCAACTCATTACACGACAAAAAAAATGCTAACGATTTCTTCCCAAATGATAGATTTCAAACAAAACTTGAGAGGGCGCATTTTCTTCCTTTGTTGGGAATTTTTCAAAAAATTCAGCAAACATCTGAAATAACTCATTCAACACTCGTTTTAAAATAATTATCATTTGGCGAAAATTCTAAACACAAAAGGCTGCTTCAGAAAAAAAATGTTCTCGGGTTTCAAAAGTGCGAAAAATGTTCTCCATTCCAATGACTATCATTCGTCTTTTGTCATCTTGAATTCAAATATTGTTTCCTTACAAACTTGTTTTTACAATACTTTTTGGCGACTTTTTTTTTCTTTCTCTCTTCTGCTTTTCATGAGAAGAAAACCATATTTTAAGAGAAGCGTCCTTTTGTGGAAGGAAGAGAAAGAGGAGAAAAAAAGGGATAATCAAATGAGACATTTGTAGGAAAAAATGACCATCGGTTTACCAGTGAAACAATAGCAGTGACATATGACTTTTTTCCCTTTTTGGTCTATTCACTACGAGCGTTAGTGGAAAAAAGGGGAGCTTCTTTGTTTTCCCTTTTGTTCCATGCCTTCTTCCGAAACAGAACCGATTCATCAACAAAAAAAGTGCCTCGTTTTCCCACTTTTGTTCCTTCTTCTCTACCCTCCAAAAAATAACAACTCATGAAAAGTCAATTTCAAACAATTATTTTTATTGCGCGATTTTGTGTACTTCTTCATGGATTCAAACACAAATAGCATCCAAGCTCACGAATGTTAAACAGTATCACGACAGAATTGGCGCATATTCACCCAATGATTTACGCCAATTTTGTATCTCATATTCACCGAGTGTGCATTGGAGAAAAGTGATTTTGAATGCAGGGTATTTTTGATATGACTTCATAGGACTTTGCCCGAAATTCGAATAGGACTCCGGTTTTGCCTGGGATAACATTTTAGTGAAATATGTGTTATACTATTTAAAATAGTGCTTATTCTGTAAACCAAATAAAAAAAAACCAAGCCCGAAAATTTTTCATAAAAATATTACATAAAATTATATTTTTTCAGGAAACAGAGAAGCTGTGTACCAGATATCAAATCTTCCTAATTATTAGTTGGTGCGATTAAATTATTTCTCCGGAACTCAAAAGGAGGTTCAAAGAGATAAAAGTTAATATATATATATATATATATATATATATATATATATATATATATATATATATATATATATATATATATATATATTTCCCGATAAACTCCGAAACTACTGAACGGATTTTGATAAAATTTTGTAACAATTTATAATATAGTCCAACTTAAAAGATAGAATAGTTTTTACCTCTTAATTATTATTTTCAATATTTATTATACGACATTCATGTTTATTTATTGGTTAGTTCTGTAAGTTCCTAATAGATGGCGGTTTAGCATCTAAGTTGCACAGGTATTCGGCAGATGGCGACGTGTTTATTTTTCTAGATTATACATCTTCGAGAAAATTAACGTGCGCGCGCAATCGCGTGGTTAAATATAGAATTTACATATATTTTTATTATTATATTTTCATGATGTACATATATTTTCATGATGTATAATCATACTATAACAATTTTTTGTGAATCACTTTCATTGTTATACTTTGTATTGTGTTATTATTGTGCGTGTTCAGTTTGAATATTTTTAATATTATACGTAGTAAAATAAAATTTTATTTATTGCTGTTTTTCTCTACTAATTTTCATACCACCTCCAAAACATGTAAGTATTTCTTGACAGCCTTTTATTATTTTTTATTTTTATTTTATAATTTGATAATTATTAATTTATTCAGTAGAACATTTTGATCTAATTTATTTATTCAAATGATAAATTCTTTAAATTTTTTTATTTCAGTATAATACCGGGGAGAAATTTTTTAGTTTTAATAATTAAAAATTGAAAAAATAATAGTTCGATGTCAATGTTATCTACCTCATTTATAACAATTTATTTTTAGATGTTTTTAATTTATATAGTATATTTTATAAGTAAGTCACTGATTACTAACTATAATTTAATATAAGATGAATAAAATGTAAATTCAGAAAGTATATGTTGATTTGTGCTTAATTTCAAAATTTCGATACTTTACCAATTACTTTTAAATTTTTGCGAAACGTTTTATTTTTAATCTCATATGAATGAACCTATTTTAAATTTTTTTAGAAAATATTAATTTGATTGTACCTAAGAATTAGTAAAAAATTGATTCAATGTATTATAAAAACTCAGCCACTGCAACACGTGGCTGGGTCACCTTGTATATATATATATATATATATATATATATATATATATATATATATATATATATATATATATATATATATATATATATATATATATATATATATATATATATATATATATATAATATTTCAAATAAAATGATCTTAAAAATGAATATCCAGGAAGTTGAATAGGAAGGCCTTTACTTTGAACATAAATATTTAAAGAGGGAAGAAATGTTATCTTTTTGCTTTTCTCTTTTTCATAGCCTTTTATCTGAAAATAGTGTCTTCTGACTTTTAAAAAACATGAGTAAAGCATTATTTTTGTGAACGAAATATATTTTTGAAAACCAGAGATATTATGTACCAAGCTTTTATTTTCTTTGATAAATAGTTTTTCTCAGAAAAAGATACTCAAAAATGGGGTTCGAAGTCCAATAACTCTATGTACAAAAAAAGTAAATAAAACAGAAAAAAGTTGATTTTATATTTTGATGAAATTAAAGTTTAAAGCCAAAATTAAAAACCCATGAAAAAGTCAGCGGCTAAAAATTGTTTTTGTAACGCGATTTTGTACACATTTTTAAAGTCCCGAAAGTTCTTTCCAGACTGACAATATGATGTGACAGAATTTTGATTTACATTTATTCAAAAACCTCTTCTCCACGGCGACATCCTGCATGAGTCCCGAGGAAAAGGTCTCGTTTAAAGTCGTATAAAGCAACAGAATCATAAATTACATTCAGAATGGGTAGAGTTTGAAATTCATTTTTTAAATACATGAGATTTGTTGTTGTTGTTTACTAATGACACTTGGACAAGCCAAGCTCGCTATGCTATGCGAATTGAAGTCCATTGGGAGCGTCTTTCGTTTTAATCAGAACACTATGAAGGTGAAAGTACGACTTTGCTCTACACACATGCCATAGGTACCCGTTTATAGGGTAGGCAACTATTCACACCTCATTCATACAAGGAAATGACAAAGACAGGATAGATAATGTACATCCATGCCCGAACCGGGATTCAAACCCAGAACCTCCTTATCCGTAGTCAAGCACGCTGACCACTAGACAAGTTGGTCGGCACATGAGATTTCATATAACATATTGCGAAATTTCTATTTCCTAAGTATATAAATTACAGGAACTCTTTTTCTTACATAAATTATTCGTTAAGCGTAAGCGCGTCAATTAAAGTTAAATCAAAATTTCTTTCAAAGTAAAAATTAATTTTAACTGAAAGCAACATAGGCATTTTGGAAAATAAAAATGTATAAAAAAAGAGACTCCTATATAAATATGCTTTAAACTGGAATATTTTTATGACTAATTCATGCATAAATTTATGATATATATATTATTGAAGCCTTTTTAACAAATTAATAAAACGAATATCTGTCAGTAAATGTATGAATTAGACTAGGTGATTAACGGAGTTTGAGCATTTCTTGGAATATTAATCTGGATTCACATCAGCCTCGAAAAATAAAAGTGGTTGATATAAGCGGACCCTTTCGAAAAATAATGCATAAATTATTAAAATAAAGGCCCTTGTAACTATATAAATTAAACTTAAATTAATAATTCAAGTGAAAATTATGTAATAAAAACATAATAATTAACAACATATAATTAACTTAATATATGTTAATTATAAGGATAATTATAATAAACATTATAATTATCCTTATAAATAACATATATTAATAATTAATAAAAAGTATATCCTTTATTAAATATATAAGTTAAACTAAATCATTTTTATGAGGAATCGCGATAAGACATTAAAACTAAAAACTAATATTTAAATTATTAATACTTTGAATGACATGTAAATAATGAAAGAAAATTTATTCTCTTCTGAAAATATAAATTTAGTCAAAATAACTCTGAATGTAATTCCTGTAAAATGAAGGAATTATTATATAAATTATTTATTTCTTATGTCACATTTACGAAACCTGGTCGATTGATAAGTGAAGGAAAGTGTCTAATGAATCGTCTTTCACAATTTTCCTGAAAACAGGACGGGTCCACGTTTCGAACTCTCTAACTGCCAAGCAGGAAAAATCATCTGCCGCGACATGGTTAGCATGTCGTAATTTCTCTGCTGGACCCATCCTCATTTTGAAAGAAAGGATCATTGGGGGGAATAGAGAAATTTTAGCGGACTAGAACTTATTCAGCTAAAATTTCTCCCTAGCCCCATCCTATGATGCAAGCTTTGTTTCCTGAAATGGAGAAAATTTTCCAGGACCATAATGCACCTATCGATGCAGCGGAGCTTGTCCAATCATGGTTTGATGAAGTCAAGAACATATAATTTGATCCACAGTTTCTCCCGAGCACAGTATAATCGAACCTTTGTGGACTACAGGTAACCCTCCTATAACACGGTTTCGCTATAACACGATTCGTAAATTGCGGGAAAATTCCTACAACACGTCATCCTATAACACGGTTTTGTTCCAATGTTAGAGCTTGTTATCGGTCGGCGGAAACATGTTCACTCCTTACTTCTTTTCTAGGTTAGCGGCGACTCTCCGTGCCCAAGAGCGCCAATAATTGAAAAAATGGAAAAGGCACTCAGCATTTGGATTGATGATTATTACCAAAAAAGAATTCCATTAGATGGCAATATCATAAAACAAAAAGGACTAAAAATTTACAACCATCTTAAAGAACAAGGAGAATGCACTGCCAACCCAGATTTTGTGGCGAGTTAAGGTTGGTTTGAAAAATTCAAAAAGCGTTTTGCAATTCATAGCATAAGAATCCAAGGAGAGTCTGCGTCGGCTGATCATGAAGCCGCTAGGACGTATCCAGAGAAAATTCAAAACATTATAGCCGAGCAAGGATACACAGCAGATCAGGTTTTCAATGCCGATGAAACTGGGCTTTGGTGGAAAAAAATGCCCAGTAAAACCTTTATCTCGAAAAAAGAAAAAACTGCACCCGGATTTAAGGTGTCCAAAGATCGTCTAACGCTCCTTTTGTGCAGTAATGCATCGGGGGACTTCATGACAAAACCCTTGCTAGTTTATAGATCTTTGAATCCTCGTGCGCTAAAAGACGTAAATAAAAACACTTTGCCGGTATACTGGAAAGCAAATCCAAAAGCTTGGGTAACAGGAAATTTATTTAAAGATTGGTTTTCAAATTGTTTTGTGCCAAGCGTTGAGCGTTATTTAAGGCAGAAAAATTTGAGCTTTAAGGTGCTATTACTTTTAGATAACGCTCCATGCCACCCACAAGATTTGACTCATCCCAACGTCAGAATAGTGTTCCTACCACCTAACACTACTTCGTTGCTCCAACCATTGGATCAAGGTATTATTTATACCTTTAAAACGTATTATATAAGAAGATCCTTACAGTGGATTTTAGACGCAACCGATTCGGAATCAATTAGCGTAATGGAAGCTTGGAAGAAATTTTCAATCAAGCACTGTATCGAAATCATATCTTTGTCGCTGAAAGAAATAAAAACATCAACCTTAAATGCGTGTTGGAAGAAGATATGGCCCTCTTCAGTTGAAACAGAAAACATGCGTGAAACATCAGAAAACGAAATTGGTGCCATATTAAAAGTCGCTAAATCAATCGGAGGCAAAGGTTTTGTGGATATGGCTACTGAAGACATTCAAGAATTATTAGTGGAAGAAGAAGTTGACGAAGCGGATTTGATGGAAATGGCATCCCTGGATGCAAATCAAATAGATTTTGAGGACGCTAGCTCTGATGAAGATTGTGCAGTTAAGAATTTAACATTAAAAGAATTACAAGAAGGCCTATGCTTAGCGGAAAATCTCGAGTCATTTTTCTTGAAAACAGACCCTTCCACGGAAAGAAGTCGAAAATTCAAAAGGGAGCTGCAAAACTGTTTAACTCCATACCGCGAAATTTACAATGACCTAGTAAGAACTAGTCAGCAAAGTTCGATTACAGATTTTTTTAAGAGGGGAAAACATACAAAAACTTTAAATAGAGAAAAAAGTTCTAAAAGTGAAGATGATATCGTTCCACCCAAAAAACGTTCTCGGTTGATTGCACTGAGCAGTGACGAAAGAATAAATTCCTTAAATTAGGGTTACGTTAGATTAAAATATTTTTTTTTCTTACTTTGTGTTGGATATACATTTATTATTTAATAAAAATAAAGTTGTTTATGTCGAATTAAAAAATATATTTGTTTTTAATAAGTTTTTGGAACGTAACCCCCCTTTTTGTACTAGTTCTGGGTCTCATACAACACGATTTCACACAACACGGCATTTTCTAGGAACCTAACTACAGTGTTATAGGAGGGTTACCTGTATTTTAGAGCGTTCAATACGGAACCGATTCCCTCCACATCAGCATCTCTCCCAGAACTTTCACGACATCTGCGAGAAGAATGTCACAATATTACTCCAAACACTGTTCAGCACTTATATGAATCGATTCAAATGAGAACTTAAGCTTTATTACAAGTCAAAAGTGGTCCCATACCATACTCATACAGGATTCTTTCTAAACCTAAGGAGTTTCTATCATTTTGATAACCTTCTGTTTAACTTAGTATATATATATATATATATATATATATATATATATATATATATATATATATATATATATATATATATATATATAATCACTCCTAAATAATTACGTAAATCATTAAATACATATTTTATAAATATATGAACTAAGCTGAAATGCCAACTGATTGGCTGAGTGGTTAGCGTTCCTGACTCCTGAGCTGTTGGTCCCGGGTTCGAATCCCGGTTCGGACATGGATGTTTCTTTCCTTCTCTGTTCTCTCTGTCCTTTCTTCTGTGATGTTGTATGGATGTGGCTCGCCCTATAAACGGGTTTGTGGTGGTATGGCGCGGGTAACGCTACTCGTCTCCGTGACTTGGTTCACAGGTACTCGCTGGGTAACGACAAATGAGTAGCAATTTCTGGCCTTGTTGTGTCATAGGGTTCAGTCACCCTTGTGTGCCCGCCATTGGAAAAAAAAAAAACTAAGCTGAAATGCCTTAATGAATTCATGTTTAAATGGTTGGGCAAACTCTAAACACTTCTGAGTAAAAGGTAATTCTAATCAAACCATCAACGATGTTTATAAAAGGAATTACGTGCATGCCTTTTTAGTTCCTCTGAGTTTCAGTTTTTAATTTTGATTCAAAACCAGACGTAACTGCGAAACGCAAGTTCTTATCTTGTGCACAAAATTTAAATTGTATATACAAAGGCCAATAAAATTTTAAAATTAAGTAGTCTTTAAGTGATCATGATTGCCACTTAAATGCAATCTTTTTCTCAGTTTAGTGTGTATTTTGCAGGATTTCAAGTTCTGCCGACTAAAGCTGTAACGCACAGTTTATTGCATGATTTTATTCTGAGTCACTACCAAGAAACGAGGTCGACATCCGGGTTGTCAACTCTCTTTTCCGAACATTTACTCTATACCGACGGAAGCATGTTACAATAAACTGACGTGAACTATCTTCTTCAACATTAGGGTCTTCAGCTGCGTCAGGTATCAAACTCGTTAACTTTCGGCGATGCGAATGATGTTCAGTTATATATATATATATTCTTTAATTAATATTATAAAAGTCAATCATTTCCTAATTTTTTGGAGGTATAGTTTATTGTTGTATGAATATGTCAAAATTATGAAAACTAACAGGAGCGATTAGAACTGCCAAAGTTTTTCCCTAAAAAAATGAATTCAAAATCATCTATAAAGAAGCAAAGAAGGGAAATAATAATAAACTTGGGCTCATGCTTCGCCAACTCAAATATTTTTTGAAGTATCAAAAAGAAGAAAAAAAAATGGGACGCAGTTCATCGTGGAAAAAATGAGAAACTGCTCGGTGCCACAGAATTAATGTTCATTTTGTGAGGAACAAAGCCGGAGATGTTTTCGCGTCGTTGCGCAAAAACCTGACAAAAGTTTTGTCACCCACGTCACACATAAAAAAGGAGAAGATGGATCCTGAAAATAAAAATTCTCAGTCGAACAAACTGGAGAGCAAAAAAACTTTCTTCCGGACCATTTGCCCCACACCCCTTGAAGAGGCGCCTCCGAGTCCCGTTCACACCCCAGCAAATCCCACGGAAAACATTAGGACAATTTGCTTTGTAAAGGATTTCTTCCAAAGGCAATTATTCTTGGCGAGTTAAGAGGGAACTAAAAAAGATAACCACGTCGCCTTAAAAAAATGCCAACAAAACTTTTTGAGTTGGAGAGGGAAAAAATAAGAATTGTACGCGCACTTCATGCTACTTATCCCCATAAAGCTCCTGGAAAGTGTCGCCCGAAGAAAGGGAAAAAGTGAATTTCTCTTCTGTGCACAGCGATGATCGCCTCATTTGATGACACGTGAGGGGACCTCATCCTCATAGAATATTGATTTCATTAGAAATGTTCAATAACTGCAAATGATGACACTACGTTGCAGTTTGTCCTATTTTGAATACGAGGGCTCATTCAGTCGGAACGGCTTTAAGTGAAACAACTGAATTAAAAATCGAATCTTGTCAGGGTACATCGAAATGCATAACCGTGCAAAACGTAATGGTTTTGTTTGATTGTCGCTGATCAATGTTCGCACCTGATTCCACCGAAACCTATTGTTCAAAGTGGACTCAGAATCACTATGAACCCCCACATCTGTTCTGGGAATCGAACCAACAAATTTCTAAATCGAAGAACAAAGCTCGGCGCGCTTTAGTTTCCAAATCCAAATTCGTGTGTATGGGTGTTTTTCTTGCTCCACGGCAGCAGTTTCAAGGGGGATCCAAAGGTGCCACCCCATTCCACCTCAGCTCGGCAGACAAAATGCCAGAAAATATTCTGTAAACGAAATGCAAGTCCTTCATGCGAAGTTTTTAATTCAAATTAAAAATCATACATAAATTACTAAAATATTAAGTAAACATGTATTTTTTATGACAGCTAAATTTTAAATATAACTTGTGGGTGTAACAGTTAATTTTACCTTAGTCTAAACAATTAAGTTTTGTTTTTTATACATTGAAGATTATATATATATATATATATATATATATATATATATATATATATATATATATATATATATATATATATATATATATATATATATATATATATATATATATATATGCATGCTTATCTTCAATGTATAAACATTTATTTTTGACACCTGTACACAGTTACAAATATTTAAATTTATCGTAACTATGCGGAGCCTACTTGAGGCGTGAGAGAGGAGCGGGGGGGGGAGTCATGCACTCCGCAAGCCCCCGAATCAGTGTGACGTGGCGGTGGAAAGGTCACCTGACCAGGCCGTTGGTTAATATAAAATACAGGAAATTGAACTGTATGTTTAAATAATGAATCATAAGCGCTATAAAAATTGATATGTGATAGAACTGAAAGAAGAGCTGGAAATTATAATTAAAAATATATAATACACAGAAATCACATTCATTTAATTTAACAGAAATGTGATTATGCGTAACTTAAAAAAATAATTGAATAAGGTCCAAGATATACGAATATTTAACGATAAAATTTAATTATCATCGTTCACACTCAACTATGACATGTTTTGAACTCTAATAGAAAAAAATCGAAGCGAATTGGGCTTCGTAACAAAAAATACTGGAGAAACATCACGGGCCGAGTAGATGATTCGATCTTATCACGCACTATAGGATTATCACACTTTTCCATTCATCTTAGTTCTGTTATTAGTGTATGGTAATAATGAGCTCACAACTGTTATGCTGAGAAGCACTATAATGGATAAATATTTACATTTTCTTAATGACAGTACCCATGAAGGAAATATAAAAAATATATTTAATCGCGATTAACTTTCTTCACCCACATCAGTTCATATTTGGCGATTAATGCTTTTGGGAGAGCTTTTTCTGGCAATGAAAAACCTCAATACTTGGCAGTTTCTTTTTTTCCCATTGGTTTTGTTTACCTTTTGCAAACAAGAGCTAATTATACCTGGAGCTACAAAAGCTTAAAGTGGATTCCGAACATTACATGCATCCATGCCTGAAGCGGGATTCGAGCCTATGAGTTGTTGAACCCAAAGACCAGAGTACAAACCATTCACCAAAGTCTAAGGTCTTAACCTTAGACTTGACAGCATTTCTCAATTTAATACAACTTTACAGCAATTACAAGCATATAATGTAGTTCATAAAGCTACGAATTCACTAAGTTAAATTTTTTTTGACAATCTCATATTTTTTTTAAAAAAATATCATTTTTAATTTCAATTTATAATTTTCCAGAAATATGAGTCCTATTCTTGTCTAATGCATGTCTTGAGGAAAAATACATGAATAAATTGCAGTTTAATTGTTTTCTTTTTGGAAAGGAAATAGTTTTGATAAACAATAACTTATTTTGTATCAGATTTTAAACTTCATAAAATAGTAATTTAATATCAATTATATATTATTCCTTACTTCAATAAACTTCAAATTCTTATGAACTTAACAATTTTTTTATACAAACTATCACTATGAAAATGCAAAGCCCTTGGAATTCCAATAAGAAAATTAGTTTTCATAATTTCTTTTTTAATAAAATATGCATTGATGAAAAGTATATATTTTCTTACATTAATACATTTTTTCCTGCTTTGAAAAATCTCCTTAAAACTCCATAGAAAAGGTTGCAATGTAGATGAACTAAATATCATTCTTAAAATTTACAGCTTCAAAAACATTTCTTAAACAGCTTGTAATTTACTGCCAGATTTACTTAAGATTTTCTTTGAATAAGAATTAATAAAAAGTGGACATTTTTCTTTCCATATAAAAAAATCTCAAATTATTTTTCGGTTACAAACTGATTAACATATTCTAAATATCCTATAATTATGCTTTTACTGATAGTGTCAGTTAAAAGTTTTTAAGAGTTAAACATTTAAAATAAGTCAATAGGATTTTTCCCTCATGTAAAATATTTTTAAATTGTAAAAATTGTATTCTTCTGATTATTGTTTAAACAAATGCATTGATAAATATTCGATGTGATATATAATTATATTTTCACTGCCAAGGAATTTTATTTAAAAAAAAATTTAAGATTATAGCAATTAACAATAAAAAATGTTTCTCTTTTAGAAAATATTTTTAAAATTAAAGTGTAGAAACTATAAAGAAAAGAAATGCCAAAACTCAAATTACTAATTAATAAATATATTTCATATGTTCCATGTTTTTTGTATTTAGAATTTTCAAGAAATAGCGGTTTATAATGAGTAAATAAAATATTATTCCCTCAAGGAATTTAAATCATAAAAGTTGTAAAGCAAAGCCTACATTCAAATTACTGTAATTGAATGAAAAATATTCTGTATTTACACTAATTACTGTTAATTTCATCAAAAGATAATTCATCAAAAGAAAGGAATTATTGGATACAATATTTAAAATTATTTATTAAAATAAAGCTGATAAAACATTGTAAAAACGTACATTTATTACTGTTACATTATAAATCAATTTCCTTTTAAATCTTTTGCCTTAATTTGCTTTTCACCTTCACACAGAAATATTTGCAGAGCTCTATTCAAGAAAGAAATCCCGGCTTTACGTTTCCAAGATCTTGTCCATTTGACGGTTTGACCATAATAATGCCCAGCTTTTTGATTGGTTAAATTTTTTAAACCTAATGAAAAAAAAAAGTTTTAATGACATAATACAAAAAATAATCATTAAAAACATGGTACTTTTCTGTTATCATTGCCAAATTCGAATATGACAAAAACCTGAGTATTTGGCATAAAAATCAAACAAAAAGTAATTGCCAAAATATTTAAGACACAATTAAAGCAAGGAAATATCTCAACAAAAATAAGATATTTTAATAAGGAAAAATGAAATTTTTCATAAAAAACCGAAGACATTTTATCACTAGGCAAATGCCAAATTTTCATTTGTTATTAACTAAATCATGAAATTAATTTGGCAAAATTAGTTATGGTGATAAAAAATTGCAATTTCATATAAACCTCTTAGGGATTTTTATAAGATATTTTGGAACAACAAATTTGTTCATGATATTGGATAAATACCCCATAATGTAGAAATTTTTTTTTTAAATTTAGATATATATAATTCCTAAAATATTTCAATTACACAAACTTGGAAAATTCCCTAACACAAACAATAATTTAATAATCACACAAATATTAATGTACGTTAATACAACAAATAAGAAACTATAAATTTTTGATAAATATCTTTGATACTCTACAATCACTTTTTTGCCTACAAGAGCTAACAGAAACAGGACTTTGAATTTAAAGTGTATTTTAAACCACTATAAAGATTTATACCTGAGGACAAGGAAATTTTAATAGATGGCGCGGCAGTCAATTATTTTTTATGATTTTATTCACTTGATTTTGGTTTTATTGAAGAAGTACTTTCTTTTTAGATTCCTTGAAAACATATTTGGGTTGTCTTAAGCTTGTATACATATTTATTGTACTAAAATTGTTTTTTTTTTTTTTTGTAATATATGATCTTATTTAGTCTTGTTAGTTTAATATACTTTTTTGATTTTAGATTTCATTTGAAATATTTAGATTACCTCATTTTTTTCGATTTTCTTTTTTACATTTAAGATGGGAGTTTAACTGGTAAACTGTTAAACTAAAAACTAGAGCCATACTCACTCTGCGTGGATAACAAAATTTTAAGGAAGTACATTTATTTCTTGAATAGTAAAGTGCATGCAGTATAGTTTAAGTATTTAAATAGAGTTAACTCAATTTAGATATGACATTTTGATTTAAAGTACTAGAGAAACTTGAGTACTTCATTGGACAATTGCTATTGACAAAGCAAAATAAGGTATAAAAGTAAATGAGAATAATTAATATCACACTGTCAGGACATCAAATTAAAAAGTGTAAAACTTTATTAAAAGAATTTTTTCCATTCTTAATTACTACTATGCACACATTTCATTCAGAAATTTGTCAGTGAGGTGTATAGCCAGTAAAACTTGAGATAATATTCCAGATACCACAGCAAGCACAATATTCAACAGGCCCTGTTGAGGCAGTTCATCTAGTTGCTTTTCCACCCATTAAATGAGGATGTCCTCATTTATTGAAGAATAAATTGTGACTAAATGATCAAGGACTCTTATAGCCTTCCATCAACCAAATCCAAAACAATTTTAAAAGAATTTAGACTGGAGAAAAAGTAAAGTTGAAATAAAATGCTGAAACACCAGTTGTCTAAGACTTTCATGCACAGCAGTTATGAGATTACATGTGGCATTGTTGTCTAAGGTGAAAGTTATCACCCGCAGCCGCTCTGCAATGATGACCATAAAACTGTATAATACTGTTTATGCATTGTAGTCAAGACTTTATTTCAGTTGCACATACAGCAGAAGACACTGGACATTTTCTGCATATTGCACAAAAAACTATTCATTTCATGACATCAATTTCAACACAAATTGTTCAGACCATGGCAGCATGAAAACTATTCATATTACATGTGGCACAAAGAACTAGTCTCAGATATTTTAATTTAGTTATCGATTATAATTGGATAGTAAATTAAATTACTCTTAAATGAGAAAAATAGATGAATAGAACAATCACTCCATTATCATACTTATGACATCATTTCAAATAAATGCATCTATTCATCTTCATCTTAATGCCTAGTTTGTACTCAATGCATTTTTTTTTTTAAATTTGTTCGAGCGTGAAAGAAAATGATGTACCATCAAGTAGAGAGATACATTATTACCACTTTTTAACTGCACAATTAACTCGTTTTTGTGGGCCAACATTTATTCCCTTTTGATGATAGCTACATTCCAATTGTAAGAATTATTCTCCAAAGCTAGGAATGTGGAATATGTTACAATGCAAAACATACCAAAAGAATGATGACTTGTAATAGATGCTACAGTACAATATCTGTTACTGGTAACCAGCCTATATTGTTCTCAATAATATACAAAACTCACAGAATTCATAAAAGTATAATGGAAAGATAAAATGAAATTTCCTAATTTAATCTTTTTCATTTAAATATCACATAAGTATCATATTCTATAAATTGTTTATCGATGCAACAATTTAGAAATAAAAAGTAAATATACATATTACATTTTCTTACTGAAATGTTTTATGATTTCTACATGTTGCTGCTTTCTTTGAGATTAAACCTTTCTGAAGAAATTATTCAAAAAAATGTTTACAAAAATAGAAAATAATAAATATTCTCATAATTTTTAAGTTTAATTTTGAAAATTTTATCACATATTTTGCTATTAAAGAGTTAACATTAAAGGATTATACATAAATAAGAACAAGTTTTGTTGCTTTGGAGCAAAAAAAAAAGTGTAAAATGCATTAACCTAAATGTAGAGCAAATTTTATCTGAAGAAACAGATGTTTTTTTTATTTTGTCACTAATTGTCTTTGCAACTAATAAAATTACAGCACTTTGATTTACATGTATTCAAAATACTTCCACCGATTCCATTATTGGAATAAAAAGCAATCACAGCTTCCCGTTAAAATTATTTACTAAGACATTCACAAGAACACAGCACATCACAAAAGCAGTTACAAAAATTATGAAATAAATAAAAACATTGGGATTAGAAACAAACACGGGACTAGAATATGTTAACAACTTACAACATGGCATCTGAAGTTCTACAATTTGTTTTTTGGTATTGCTGTTATTTGATGAAACTAAATACTTGTGTCAAATCTGTCTGATAAAATAGTTCTATTACATATTTCCTTTCCTATGATTGGGTGCAAAACGTGACACAGGTTAGATCAGCATTTTTAGTGTGAGAAATAAAAATTAGTTTGACTAATAAATAATAAAAAATAAATAAAAATATAAACATAATGTTATTTTCCCATAAATTTTACTAAACAGGAATATCTTTTGCAAATAATGATTTCTTTTAAGTCAACTAAATTCTTTCTAGAAAAATAAAAGTGAATTAATAAATATTTCAATGATTATTTATGCTATGCATATTACTGTATAGATTAAAATTTCAATCAAATTAACTTTTAGATTTTATTTTCTGGAGTTTCTCAAATGCATATTATCACCATTAGCAATGCAAAATTTTCTTTTCTAAACTGAATTTAAAATGACATCAACCAGCTTTAAGCATTTTGAGATATTTTCGATGTCTCCTTTTAAAGTAATATGTAAGTAATGTAAATTAATAAAGCTGAATGAAAAAAGTTGAGAAAATAAAAATTTAAAAATGGAGAAATAAAATAGTCTGAAGTAGTTAATGCATTTTTTAAGAAGTCTAATAAATTCAATACTATTTATTGGAGAGTTGAATAGAATCATATGCTGAAATGGAAGAAGTCCAAATTATTTGGTTTGTTTATAACACTTCAATCACCTTTTACCTGAAAGATCAAATTTAATTAGAAATTCCAGTTTAAAATGGATTCCAAGCCACTACAAACATTCACATCAAAGGTGAAAATCGAACACACAGACTGTTGCACTGAAGGGTAGACTGGTATTTATCCAGTTATATGCTCAGCTCATTGGGCATCAAAACTTTTTCAGAAATGAAATATGCAACAAATATTTATTATGAAGACACCTAAAATTGTTTTTTATTCGTCTACATTTTGATTATTAGTCTTACTTAAATTAGTCAATGACATACAATAGAAAAGATTAAAAAAAAACTGTTTTTTAATTTCACAATGCACGAAAGATCTACAACAATTACACTTTCTAAAAATTTATCTTTAAGCAGAAATTTATATAAAAAGATTTGCAATAATTTAAAATATAACTGTACAAATGATGAGTTAAGCATCTTTAAAGAGAAAACTAACACAATATATATGCTTTCTCATAAACTTTTATTTAAATAATACCAATAAGAATTTCATCGATTTTTTTTAAAAAATACAGCACTTTTGTAGATGCCTGATGAGACAAAACCTATAATTATAAGCTCGTGCTTCACCATACATGACACAATACTGTTTTTCCTTACAATGGTAAAAGGCTAAATACATAAAAATATTATTTTCCATGAATGCAAATTATTCTTTCTGAAGTAGGTTCTTGAGATTAAATTATAAGAAAATTTATTCCATTGTACCATTTTTCCTTGGAGTGATTATCGATAGCAAATAAATCTTCACTGGAAATTGCAGTTTTGCCTAGCAATAGAACATTCTTGAGAATGGTAAGTTCCAGGTTCATTTTCAATTACTGTGAAATAAAATATTTGAATTTGCTTTTTGTCATTTTATGTAAATTTTTTTCCACACTAGAGCTTATTTGACCAAATATAGGTTTGTAGTAGTAGTAAACAAAATAAAAACGCATAAACTGTACACACAAACTGTTGAAATGAAGGCTATAGTACAAACTGTTTAGCTCCCATCTCAGATATTAAACAGCAACATAAGGATGCTACATTTCTGATTTCTATATATGTATTTTCTGAAGTGGATGTTTGCAAGTCTTTTGGGTTTTCCCCTTATGACAAGGGAGCATGAACTTTATCTATGAAAATATTCTCCTGTAAAGCAAAAGGAAGACGTCCAAATGTCTTACAGTAAGTTTCAATGCTTAGGTCAACCACACTGTAGTGCCAAAGCTACTAGCTTTTACTATTGGATTAAAAAAAATTAGAACCAATATCTTTACTCTTATCGCATGCTGTCAACCTGCATCTGTTCTAACATTAATGATTTCATGTCATTTCAATCAAAAAGGTTTTTTTTTGTTCCTGTACATGTAAATTATCAAACTTCCCTCTCAGAAATATTGCTTAATAATATGCAATAATAATTTTACATGAAAAAACAATATCTTTCAGAAGAGTGGGTTAACATGAATGCTGAGTTTGGTTTATAATGGCATTCTACAATTATCTTTTGCAGGCGAAACTTATTAGAACAATGTCTCTAGTTTAAAGTGGATTCTAAACCATTACAAGTATGCATGAGTTATGGATCAACCCATGAAGTGTTAAACCAAAAGCCATAGCAGTAGTCATTCCATTATCAACTCTAACTTGATTGGCAAAAACAAGTGGCATGTTGCATTCGATAAGAAATGAAGATATTAACATCCTCTTATAAAGTTGCCTAGCTTAAAAGTACTGCCCAGGAACTATGCTTGCTTGAAGAACAACAATGTGTGGTTTTCCTCCTTTTTAAATCTGGCATAAAGTTTTAAAAAATGGAAGGTTATTCATAAATATGAATCAAATTGGGGTTAACAACTATGACATCAGATACTTCTTTTTTCTACATCCTCAGCATAATTTTATCTAAGAAAAAATATTTATTTTTTAGATTTTCAAAAATTATTCTTTTTTTTATTGCAGCAAACATGTTTGCAGTTTTTTCAATATAAGTTCCATTGTAAATACATAGATTTGTTTGTTGGTCAATAATTATTTTTTGTACACAATGGCTAAATTAGGCCAGGATTTATAGTTTAAAATATATTCTGAACAACTATATCCCTGCTTGAGGTGATAACACTAAGAGTGTGAGCTGCTTCAATTCAAGGTATACACAAAACCATGCCTGAAGTGGGAATCAAATCCATGAACTGTTAAATCGAAGACAGAGGGCCAAACATTTAGCTGTCATATAAGCTTGTAAGTACACAAATAGGGATGCAGATAAAAAGAATACTGACTTCAATAATTTCACAACTAAAGGAAACTTTCAAGCACTTCACACTTTATATTTGTTTTCCGGTAACCTATATGAGAGACATCAAGTTTCACAGTACAAAACATTTTAAATATAGCAAAATAAACACATTTACAAAAATAGTAAATATCCTTATTTTCTAAGCTGAAATTCTTTCTGAAAATTTGGTACACATTTCCTACTGGCAGTCATACTATGTGAAACTTGGGAAGCTTAGCCTAATGAAAGTCTATATAAAAAATTGATATGAAAAATAAAACAAGTGTAAAATAAAAATATCCATTTAATATTCCTCTATCAAATAACTTTCTTTTGAATTTCAATAAAATATGACAAATCTAGACGCTATCAAAGAAAAAGTGAGAATGTGTAACAGCATTAAATAATTAATTTCCTACAATTGTTATCATGTTTATTTTAGTATGCAGCAATGCATTACTTGAATGCACTTCACTGTCCTTATTTTGCATCATAATAAGTTAAATATATCTAGTTTTATTATTTCCAGTAAAAAGACAAGTACCGCTTATCTTTAATTTGGCTTGTGATGCTGCACAAGTTACATTCATTGGCAACCAAAATAACAATTGAATACAAGAACAACTAATTAAGCTTAAAATTTTCTAGTATACTGAACATTTGTATAATTATAACAAATCGGTTATGTTACTTGCTATAATGTAAATCACAGCTATACTATTGTATTGCTGTGATTTTTATTGCTTATATTGTTATTACAAACTGCTATCATAAATTTGTTACCAATGGAACTTTTTTCATGTAAGTTAGATATCAAAATTGGCAAATATTTTTGGCAATAGAAACTTGTGTAAATGTTTAGAGCAAACATATGTCAATACAAATTTTTATTAAAAGAAAATCATTTGAAATGAAACATGCTTTTTCAAAAGAAATGCACAAATTTTAATTATTAAATTGTATCAGAAAGATTTAAATAATTTTAGATAAAATTATAAATAAAACAAATACATATATTCTCAAAACTTAAAAGAAAAATGTTGATGCTTATAATAAAAAAAAAAATGTGAAATATTATCAAGGTTGCAAATGATACCTTGATATTTAGGCACTATTTTCATATTCAAAGACAATAACTTTACAGTAAACATAAAAATTCATAAATTATTTTTAATTTTAAGGCAAAATACTAAAACAAGAATTTAAAAGAAGTAAAATTTTCCTACCTAGCGCTTCAATTATGCATGCTTCTTTGGTGTAAGCTTCAACAGGAATGCTATTGTGAAAACAATGAAGTGATATAACACCATGACCATAGCTCCAAATGTCTAAGATATGATTGATCTTATCGGTTTTCTAAAAATAAAAAATTATTAGAAATGTCAGTCAAATAAATCATTTCCTAGAATCAGCACAAAGTAAATAATTTATAATTACTTTAATAATAAATGTGATATAGTAATAATAACATAAAGAACAAGTATTAGAACTTACTTACATAACATTTTTTAACAGCAAAAATGAAAGTTAAATATCTTTTTTTCAAATAAAATTTTCTGGAGAGAATTAATTTGCTTGCTATAGTACAGTTGCTTTTCGACTACATATGCCAATTTGTTAGAGACCTACAAATAAAATGGAACTGCAAACATCTGTGCCTAAAGTAAGATGTTACTCTATTGTCACTTTTTGTACATTATCACAAATTTCAGCAAGACTTTATTTTGGAATCTTTTTAATGGATTCCAAAACACTACAATCATGGCTGAAATAGGAATTAAATCCATAAGTTATTAAACTGAAACTCAATGCATCAGCCTTTCATAAGCCAGCTAATGTCAAAAAGATATTCAAACCTACAAGCTGTTGAAATAAAAGTTAGAACACCAACTATTTATTGTTCATCCTTTTCCAAATGATATCTTTTAATTAATTTTTAGAGCAATTAACTTTTAAACGATAATTAAAACAAAGAATAAAAATAATTTTTCAAATTCAAATCTTCTAAAAGAACAACAGAATTTTCAGCTACTTTTAATATATATTGTTGATTTAATAAAATTCAACAATTATACCAATTGTTCAACTAAAATTAAAGAAATTTAAACATATCTTACAAATGTAATTTTCTATTTGAATACCATTTGAAATAGAATACCTTTTTCTATTCTATTTGAAATAATTAGTATGCTGATAGTAATTGGCAGTAGAATCAAAGACTACAGCAAAAATATAAGTTTTAAAAAACGATGATGACGGTTATATTTATAGGGTGAAAACCTGTTTCAGCATTTTCTACATTTAATGTTATTTTTCAATCTACATTTAATTAATGAGATTTCATAGATATAAATAAATCAATAAGATAATTTCAAATTTAATTCCATATTTAAAATTCTCTTACTTTTAATTTTAAATCATGCAACATTCATAAATTTAAAGCTGGCATTTATGAATTCATTTACTCAATTATTTCCAAATAATATTTGAAACAGCCCATTGATTTTTTTAAATAACAGAACATTTTTCAATTATTATATTTACTAAAAAAACTTAAGATATGTCTACAGTAATCAATGATATTGTAGAAGCATATATTTCTAATTTTAAGCCGTTAGTCGATGTTTGTTATAACAATCCAATGTAACTAAAATGCTTTCATTATGATGACCAGCAATAAAACACCCAACTTATTTTCTTTTGCACTCTACAATATTTTGCTTTCAACATAATGATCATTTAGTATAGTCAAATCTCATTACAGTAACTGAATACAGCAAATTCTCTTTCCAGTATTTTTCTAAAAAGAATTTGTTTAATAGAAATTAAATTTCATTATTGTAATGCCAAGCTTAATAGACATATACTCTGTGGAGTTTCTGCTTAAACTTTGATAGATGGAGGTAGGGTGGAATGACCAAACCAACAATACCATTCTATTAAATAAGAAGAGTCTCGATGTCTGCCCAGAAGACAGTGCCAAAATTCAGTTACTGGTGATGACACAATTGATAGAAATGTATTATCTCTACTCTAAAAAGTTACAGTTCATGATCATATATTTAGGATTATTTATTGTCACACAAGTATTATAAGGCAACTTGCTAAGGAGAGGAGCTGTCTGACTTTTGATGAATTGAACATTTTGATTTGTTTTTTTGGTGTATATCAAACTTGAAAATAAAGATTACATCTTCACCTCTGAACAAAATGGCAGCTTCAAACAAACCCATATATATATATATATATATATATATATATATATATATATATATATATATATATATAGAAAATAAAATAAAAATCTTGTAAGAGATTAAAAAAATGATAAAAAAAAATCAGAGTGCAAGATTGTATAAAATCTCTAAAAGTATGTTATTTCACATTATTAACTATCAAGATATAATTTTACTGGCATAAGAGAAAAATAATGAGTTAAATTATCTAAAAATTGATCTCTCAATGGTGAATTTCAGAAGTCCACTATACAAACATTTAAAAATAATACAATCAAAAAATATTCCAATAGATGGAAATTTATTAGGCCAAATAAAAGAGTGGTTTAACAAATGAATATTGACAAAATTGCATCCAAAGTATCAGAGAGATTTTAAAGACAGATACTATCTTCCTCCTTTCTGGAAGCTTTGTGGGGAAAGTAGTGCTGTCAACAAAGAAACAATTAAAAAATAGATAGGAAAAAAACTATGCCCCAGAAAATATATTTAAGGCAGATGAGACTGGATTATTTTATAGGATGAAACATTACAGAGCTCTCATTTTCAAACATGAAAAGGAAAGTGGAGGGACAGAGGCAAAACAAAGACTTGTGGTTATTTTGCATGTAAATGTCTTGCACTGAAAAAATTTCCCTCTTAGCAATTGGCAAATGGAAAAAGCCGAGGTGTTTCAAAGATATCAAAATTTTACCTAGAAAAACAATTATAAAATGTGGATGACATCCAATACTTTTGAGGAGTTATGTTATTTGGATAAGCAAATGACAATGAATTAAAGAAAGCTTTTTATATTAAATGATAACTGTATGGCACATCCAGTGGCATAGTGAAAAGGGGGCAAGAGTACCCCGGGCGCCGCTTTGAAATGGGCGCTAAATTGTAGTTACGAAAAAAATTTTATTTCTTTTATTTGAAATATAAATTTTATTCAGAGAAATATATTTTAAACAATAATTATATTATCCTGTTGAAGAGCTTGCCATAAATGAAAATGTTCCTATTTTTATATTTCCATATTAATAAGTTAGTATAGTTTATTTCATATTAAAAAGTGTGTTCTTTTAATCGCATTTTCCATTATCTTTTCTCACAGTTTTATATACTTTGCTCAAGATTTGTGGTGCTTTATCATTATTTTGTATAAAAAATCTTGTACATATAATAATGGAAATAAGTTAAATTTTTTCTGATAAAAATTCTGAAATATAAATTATATTGGTTAATTTTCTTTTTATGCATTTGAGATGTTTTTAGTTTCAATTATTTACCAAATAATGTGCTGATGTTATATCTCTTGATTTACGAATCAATGATTTAGAGAGATTCCAAAAAGATAAGCTCATGATCTAATCTGTAACTGATTTGACTTAATGAATGCAGCAAGATTCACCATGTTCTTTAGAATTCTAATTTTTTACAAGATCTCTGAATCAAGTTGCATACTTATGAAAAATTGTAACAATGATTCAATTGATTGATTCTAAAAATTTATAACATTGATTTTAAAAATCATGAAATTTATCAGAAAAATAAGGAATTTAAAACGTAACTGAAAGATGTTACTGAGACTTAAAACTTCTGGGAGAAATTCTTGTACATCGCCCAGTGGGGGAAATGTCATAAATTTCAATTACTTTATAGAAAAATGATATTTTAATTTCAAAGAATAAGTATTTTTAAACTATATTAAATAATTTGTCTAGAAGAGTTTGAAAAACATCATGATGACTGAAAATAAAACACAAAAATCTTTCAGTTCAAGAATCTAAATATTTTTGATTTTATTTTGTACGTTCATTTTAATACATATTATAAGACAGATATATTAGATAATAGTATAAGTTATATATATATAAATATTAGTATAAGTTATATATATATAAATATATATCTGATGTAAAAGGTTTTCAAAAATACGAAATGATCAAAATTACTAAAAGTAAATTAAAGTCTAGTTTGTTATTTCAGTATATAATTAATTTTTAATTAAACAATACAGAACTTTAAATTGAATATTAACTAGTTCTTATAGATATCTTTTATATTTTGTTAATTAAAAGTTGGTTGGTTGGTTGGGTTGAGTTTTATGGCGCAAGGTGCAAAAACGGACATGCTGCGCCAATTGTTAATTAAAAGATCTGGAAAAAGAAAACAATTTAGATTATTAAAATTTATAAAAACACTTCCATGTCAAAACAAATTAAAACCATATTCTAAAAAAGAATTAATTTATATTTGCTTTAATTTATAGTTTATGACTGCTATAACACTTAGAATTATAGTTTGCTAAATTTTTTACATTTGGACTTATCAAACTTGCACCCTGTCTCTCAAAACACATGGTTAATATCATTGAATCACAGAAAAATAATTTTCTAACCCAATCTTCGACTAATTCTAAATTTCCATAAGTTTGATTTCTGCTAATGCATTTTTGAATCCTATTCTATAGTTAAGATTTTTTTTACTAGATTTTTTATCTCCAATTTAAAAGTACAACCTGAGCCTTTAAAATTATCCATATTTAAGATTACTTTAAAGTAGATACTTTGCTGTAGTTATTTGCATTATACTCTTATTAAATGTTTATTCTACATATTATATAATTATTTTTTGAGATGGGGTGCCAAAATTGGTATCGTATCTAGGCACATCCCCAGATAAAAAGTTTGAATCAATTACTGCAGAATATTTTCCACCTAACATTACTTCAGTTTTTCAATTTGTAGATCAAGGGATCATTACGAGCTTTAAACATAATTATAGGAAATTACTTTTATGAAGAATTGTTTCTGCAATGAATGTTGATTACATAGATATTCTTATGCCTTTATACCTCTTGAAAGTTGCCTGGAATGAGGTGACTGAAAATAGCATCAAGAATTGTTTCTATCATGCTAGTTTCATACAGCAACCAGAAACGAAATTTCTATTGAAATAATTGATGAAATAAATAAAAATTTCAGTTAAAAAAAATGCTTTCAAATTTTTTTTAAATGAAGTTTGGTGAAAACTTAAGTTTTGATGAATATGTTACAATTGATTATGACCTACAATGCATTGTGGATCTGACCAAAAATGAGCAGATTTCCCATTATATTATAGTTCACAAAAAGAAACTGCATCAACAGCAGATAAAAAAAATGAAAGCATGATGGTGAAATTTCCTAGATAGAAACTATTTAAAATGCAGTTGAAACTTTATAATATTTATTCGAAAAATAAGAAAATGCAGAACCTTATTTTTCATCTTTAAATGAACTGGAAAATTATCTTTTTGCAAAAATCGGTAATGCAGAAAAGACAAAGAATATTCTAGATTATCCTTTCCCCCCCTTATGTATTACTTAAGATTTTTACTTTAAAATATGTTTTAAAAATAATTTAATTGACAAAATTTTATTTTTGACACAATGAATAATAAGCACTTAATTGGAATCTCTTAAATAATAGCCTAGTTTTCAGAATTTGTATGCATATTTGTGTACATTTTTAAGTTATATCCAATATAGTGTCACTCACTCTAAAGACTTTTTGCTGAAGGGCAGACAGGGTCATTATATTAATCTTCGATTGTATAAGTATTAAGCAATAACAATACAGAATAAGTATTATTATAATGTGATGACGTTAAAAAATGTAAAACAGTAAAAAATAAACAATAAATTAAAACTACAGTTCATAAGAAATTCTTCGACAGTTAGTTCTTTAAAAATTTATTTTATAGAATAACATTTTGTAACAGCATTAAATCATCTACAAATATATATTCAAAATTACAGTTTTGTAAAACTATTTTAAAGCATATAAAGATTATAAACAATTTCAATAATATAAAAAAAATTGACTTAAAAGCAATTATGTTATAGAAATGTTATTAGATTATTTAGGACAATTTTGCTCTAACACAGCAGTCGTGTAAAATTTTAAAATATATAAAGATTATAAGCAAGGCAATATTAACAAAGCAGTTTTACTAAAATATGAGTATTGTAGTTGTTAACATCTGTTAAGATAATAAACAAATGGGAAAATATTAATAAAAGAATTATTTGAAAAAAATCCTAGAGTAGAAATATTATAAATGACATTATTTGTGTACTAAATAATTTTATATTTATTCTGTTTTTACCATAATTTAGGTATTAAAACAATAAAGCAACACACAAGGAAATAAAAAAAGCTTAATTAAACTCACTTCATGAAGCCCTGTCACTGCTTTAGCTGCATCCAAGAGGTGAAAATAAGGTCGCCCTTTCGTACCCTTTCCCACATAAAATATTGCATTGAGAAATATCTGAAATATTTCTTCAAATTTCATAGTTGAGTATCTCATTGGAAGATTTTGAGTTACCCTTGGATCCAACAGAAAGTAATTGAAGCAGTTTTTACGAGTACCCTCTCTCCAATCTGTTTCAATCTTAGAGTTGTTAAATTCTTCAATCATGGCATTTCCATACACATCAAGCTCCTCCACAGTTAATTTATTATTTAAAAAAAGATACAATTCAGAGCAATATTCTAAAAATAGAAGTAATTTGAACTTATAATTTATTTATGTTTTCTGTACAATGAATTTTGACATAATGCAATAATATTAAACTTAATACACTTACTAATCTACAAATATAAACTAAATGTATTTCTTAATGAAAAAAAAGTGAAATTAAATTTTAAATATTTGAATTAATATTTATAACTAACATTACAGAAAAACACAATTATAAAGCAAGCAAATGAAAAATGTGAATAAAAACCAAAACAATTTAAATTTGAATTCAAAAGTAACATTACTTATTAACTTTAGCCAAAATAACGTTTAATTTAAAATAAGTTAAGATAAAGCAGTAAAATTAGTTAAAATGAACTAATAAAACTGCTAATAATAGAATATAGAAAATTAAAAGCATTACGCAATTACAAGTTGAATTTAAGTTTCAGTAGCTTTTCAGTTTTACCACCTCCCAAAGTGTCAAGGAAATTAAAATTAGCAAAATCTATTACAATTCCTTTAAGAGAGTAAAATCAGTTGCTGATGCGAAATCATGCTGTTTTTGGCTCTCTTTTCCGTTAATCTCAGTATTTTTGTATTAGATATAGTCAATAGTAATTGAGCATGATTAGTACTGATCATATTTAATGCAAAATGGATTGAGAATAAGAAATAGTAATTTTAATTTGATTTATATTTTGCATTGCTTTTTCTCTTAGCAATCAAATCATAGGTGATCAGAAGAAGTGAAAAGTACTTAAGTTTATATTAGTACAGCGGATAATACACTTTAACACCTGTCTAATTTAAAAATATTAAGTATTATATTTTACTTCTAAATTGAGAGAAAATTATATGCTATTTAATGACTGTTTAATATTCATATCTTTCTTTTCTGAATAACATAAATAAAACAAAATTATTTTATGATATAATTGTTATCAAGAAATACATAAATAAAGCTTGCACATACTGGCCTCCAAAAGTTAAGGAACAACATGTTTTTCGATACTCACCATAAGAAATTGACACTAACAATAAAAATTTATAGTTTTTAAATTTAACTAAATTTATGCCAAAACCCAAGCTACCACTTTTTATAGAAAAGAACAAGTATATATAAGTGAGAGAAAAATATGCAAACATCAGGCTTTTTAATTGCAATTGTAATTTTTTACCCAGTTTGTTAGAGTGGTGTACAGTGGATGGAAATGAGGATGTAACAGGCTGATGCAGTTAGGCACTTAAATGTGTCTTGCAGTGTAGTCCATTGTCTCTGAAATAAATATCAAACTGAGGCTTCTGTATCCAGAAAACATGTTTCAAGCCAACCACAAACTACACCTACAGACCATTTTATGGTACTTTTGGCCCGAAGACGAATTATTTCTGTGCCACAATTTGTTGCAGACCACTATGAAGCCACAAATAGAAGAATATCTATAGTATAGTCCAAAGGCATCTCCAGCTTGTAGGTCTCAAGACAAGGCGACTAATTGGGTGTGTCTCCCTCACTGGAATGACAAAGAAAAGCCCACTTATCTTGGGCAAATGAATACATTTCCTTTACAAGACAGCAATTGAATCTTGACCTTTTTTCAGCATAATCCAGATTTACATTTGAGAGTGATTCAGATGATGTAAAAATCTGGAGAGAATAAAGTGCAGATACCATCAACCCAACACTGTAGAAAGACACGGTTGCTGTGGTGGTGGAAGAATGAATTAAACAGGGATTTCTCTCAATGATCACACTGACTTGCATATACTCCAGGAACGAATTGTGATGGTGTGAGATATCAGGATGAAATCCTTAAGTCTGCCCATATGTGGGCACAATTGGAAATGATTTCCTCATGATGGATGATAACACACAACCTTATAAAGCTGTAGTTGATGAGGAATATCTTGAGGGTCTTGGTTTGCAGCAAATGGAAAGGGTAGCTCAACTGCCAGACCTGAATCCTATTAAATATCTGAGGGATTACCTAGATAGACCTGTTGCAGCTTTAAGACCACCTCCAAGGTCTTTAAGACAACAGGAAAACAGCTTACTTTTGTCTTATTCTTGTTTTCCATTTCGGTAATTTAACTGACTGCCTGGAAAATCAATGCCGTCAACATATTCAAACTAGGGTGCACATATCTCTAATCAAAATTTCTTTTTGTTATGTTTCTACAATATTTTACCACATAAAACTGTGATTATTCTTTTTCCTAAGAATGGACTTTTTCAGCAAGAGTACATTTTTTTATAGTAAATCATCAAAATTTGGTGTTTCTATATCCATTCATTTCCAAATTAGATGCAAAAAACAATTGTTCCTAAGCTTTTGAAATTCAGTGTACAATGCAAAAGTTATTAAAAATATTTCAAAAAAAGTGATTTATGGTAAATTTACAAAAAAGTTTGCAAACTCTTATTCAATTTTACTAACAGTCACATTTTATGAAAAATAAAAAATCTTATTTTACATTACATCAACTATAAGTTTATAATAATTCACTTACTTTGCTCTGGTAATATACAAAGAACTTGGCATCCACTTTTTAAGCTTGCCAAACGCTTTTCATACATTTTACGTGTAAATTTATTAACAGGACCTGGATTGTCACCCAGGTTTTTCAATTCTTGAAAAATTCTAGAATCACTAAAACTGGAGAATTCTTTGTGTAGTTCTTCACTTTGAAAGGAGCTAGAAAAACAATCAGAAGGAAAAGTGGAGTTACCAGATACACAAGATTTCCAATCATTGTAAATAGATAATTTGGCACTAGAATTTGAATCCCTTGGTAGCGACAAATTACTTTGCTCAATGAGAATTATACCATTAACTTCATCAGCTTCCACTATAGTTTCAAAGTTATTATTGTTATTCTGCTCAGAGCAAGAACTTAGTTCTCTTTTTTCTTTGTTGTCTATTACAGCATTATTAAGCATACTTCTATGTGAAGTATTCATTCTCAAAGGAATGTTTATTCTTCTGCAAGTGTCTTGTTCTTCAGCTTCAGATTCTAAAAATTGTTTCTTTTTATTTTTTTTCCGAATTTTACTAACATTGATGATGAAAGAAATAGTTTCTTCATCACTTGAAGAAAAAACTAAAGGGAAATCTTCATTGGCAGTACGAAAAGAGTCACTTGAAGTACATTTTTCATTACCCGTTGTTTTACAAAGCAGCGGCAATTTTATTTTATTTTGATTAGTCTGATTAATGAAATTTAATTTGTCATTGGCAACATACTGATTCAACAGTTGATAAGCTTCATATGAATGATTATCAGCAGCCAGGTCAAAGGAGTTCTTATCTTCATTATCAAGAAGCCAAGGATTGCCACCATATTGAATAAGTTTCTCCAACTCAAAGCAGTTGTTCCACATAGCAGCGATGTGCACAGGTGTTAGATCATCATATGACCTAAAATAAAATATAAATTTAACAAGCCTATCATTAATATTAGACACAAGAAATTTTCCATTTTTCCAATAACATTAATCATAACTGGAACATACAACAGCTTCTTGGAATGAATTGGACTGGACTAGGAGGATATCTCCAATTCTCCAACTTCCTGTATTTGACTTCATTAATGTCAATGGTTTCCTTGATCTAGCTTGTCTTTGTCAGAGCAGATGGGAAATTAGAAATAACATCAACAAAATACAACAGCCCATAATGTTTGTATGTACAGTTATTGGCATATAATTTAAGGACTTTAAATTATTTCATTTGTAATCATTTAAATAAATTAACTTTCTCTAATGTGCATTTGTTTTTAAAGAATACCTAGAACTACATAAATTTCTATATAATTTATCAGTTACTTTAAAAACTTGCAAATATGAGTTCCTGGAACATATTAAACATTTATTAGAATAATTAAACACATACAATTTTTCTCAAAGTAAAATAAATAGTTTAAGTATACAATGTTTCTAGATGCCCTGCTATTACTATATCAAACTCAGCACCATAATCAATAACAGATCTAATATATGATATAAAGATGGAAGTTAAGGTACTTTGAAAAGACCTTAATAATTTCGTTGAGAATTTTATTATTATCACCTAAGATACAGTCTCTCCAAAAACAAAACATTTGTCTAATTTGGATTTTCTCCCATTTTGTTTTTTTCAAATTCCAACTAGTAACTCTAGGATCACATCTCTGTTTTGAATTTGGAATAATCCCAGAAAGAATTTTATGACCAGCACCACCAGGTTCTTTAATTAAATTGTGTTTAATAGAAAGTGTCAAATTTGGATGAGCTAATAACAAGTCGGGATAGGATGAGGCACCACCATATGAAAGAAAGGTAGGGAATGCCATCAAGTTGGCAATAAAATATATTTGCTTAGTATCAGTAAAATAATAATGCTAAAACAACATAAATAGCAACTATTTTTATGAAAACTTGCTTTCTAACTAAGCAGGCATTACCACACAAATTATTCTAACTTTAATTAATCAAGCAATACAATTAAACAAGAAACCTACTTATAGTACAAATATTTCTATACTATACTAAATAAATTATAATTTAATACATACATAATACATAAAATAACAAATTAAATAGAATAACAAATATTTCTATACTATACTAAATAAATTATAATTTAATACATACATACATACATAATACATAAAATAACAAATTAAATAGAATAACTAACAAGTCAAAGTACTCACTTAATCATCAAGTTCATCTTAAGCTCCAAGTTAAAAAGAAATTCAATATCGAGAACAACTCTCAAAATATAAATTAAAAATTTGATTTATCGCCATCCATACTTTTCATTAGCTACACACAAATATGAAAACTTAAATTTTATTCATTTTGAAAATGATTTTTTTTTCTATTTTACAATTTCATATGTATACATTTCAATCATAAATAAAAAAAAAGAACATAACACATAAAAAAGCTTTAAGGATTATTAAAATCCTAATCAAATTTCACATACTCATATAAGTACTTCTAATGGGGAAAAAACAGGCCTATTGCTAAAAATTGCTCTAAGGAATATAAAAAAAATTTACGAAAAGTCTAATTTTTGCCTCTTTATTCATAAAAAAGTTAACACAATACTGTTGGAAAAAGATCAATTATACAGTAGACACCTGTTTTAATTAACACCTAGAAACTGGTAAAAAATAGTTCTTAATATCAAAAACTTGTTTAAAAACAAACACAAAAACATATATATATATATATATATATATATATATATATATATATATATATATATATATATATATATATATATATATACATATATATATAATTAATTTTTCCAAATAACTTTTTTCTTTTTAAATGAAATACAGTTAGAAAAAATTATTCAGTATGCACTGTATATGAAACACACAAAAAATAAAATTCACTCTAAAAAGTAATTCTTAAATTCATTTTATTAGTGGAAAAATTAATTTGATTGAAAATTCAATACTGATAGAAAAATGTAGTCACTTTAAAAATTACATTTTTAAAAACACATTTTCCCATATTTTCAATTTTGAAAGGAATTTCACTGTTGTTTTTCTAAAAAAAGTACTTCTACACTGTTAAACATACACCTGCTTATTTTGCAAACTGTCACATCACTCCTACATCATTTTGTTTTTATTTAATAACTTAAGCTCTTTTTTATTCATATTCATTATTTTCTCAATTATTTAATCATCTAGTACAAGTACAAATTATAAATGAATCTACATTAAAAAGTTCTGAAATTAAATTTTAAGAAGCTTTCTTTGTTAAAGTTCAAGAATGAGTAAGACATTTTCACTCAACTTGAAAGATAAATGCTTTTAGCTTTCTTCATTTACAGTAGTTTTTTTTAATAAAGTCTGCTTGTGACAGTGATCTAGATACTGTTTTTTCTTTAACATCATTCTAAAAATAGACAAGTAAACTGTGTCTAGAATGACAGTACCATGAGGCATTTGAAAGCCAAGATCATATTTTGCAAAAGTATTTTATGATATTTGTACTTGGAGCTATTAATTCTATTCTCATACATGAGATATAAGACAGGAATTAAATTAGACAAAACAAATTCCACATAATTGCTTAAAAAAACCTGGGATTTCAACATAAGCTATACAGTTAGTTATACACTTATAGAAGAATTTATGATTCTCCAATAAAAATGTTAGTGTAAGTCAGGGGTGCACAACCTTTTCAGAATGAGGGGCCAAAATATGAAAAAAGATCATGTCGAGGGCCAAAGCAGTACGTAAATTTTAAAACATGTTATAAACGTGAAAACACTGTTTATTTGTGGCAATACGCATGAATTGTATAATTGCTAATTTACTTATTTACTCATGCAAACATTATACAATAAAGTAATAAAACACAAACAATATAGATATGCTTAAAATACTTTATTTCCAGAAAAAAAACTTGAAATTGAATAACGGGAGAAAATTTTTTGGTAATTATACAAAGAACACAATTTAACATTTGAAAAAAATTAGTAAAATTTAATGTGATGGCTGTGACTGAATATTTGAAGTTATTGATTTTATGTTGGGCTTAAGATTCGTTGTGGTAATACTAAAACAGAAGAAAGGTTCTCATCTGCTATCCTATTTCTTATTTTTGATTTGTTTAAATTCATTAAAGAAAAAGTTTGCTCACAAATGTAAAATATTTATTCTGATGTAGAATCGTTTTCCTACCAGATTTTTTCTTTTGTTTATTTGAAAGAGTCTCATTTCTTTTTAAATTAGTCTTATTTTATTAACAACATTCGCGGGCCAACTTTAAAGGCGACGCGGGCCAATTTTCACCCGCGGGCCATAGGTTGTGCATCCCTGGTGTAAGTTTTACAAAAAGAAAAAGGAAAATCATAAAAGAAAAATTAAAAGAAAAAGGGAAAAAGATTTAAAAAAGGAAAAGGATTTTAAAAAGATTTCATAAGAGAAAAAGAAAAAAAGATTTAAAAAAATTAAATGATGAAAAAATAAATGGAAAAGAAAAATGCATTTAAATGAATTAGCAAAAAAAGACTTTAAAGTTTCAAATAGTAAATGGAAACTAAAATTATCACTGCATCTATGAGAGCAGGTTAAAGACCAGTTGTTGGTTCATAAAATGGCGAGAATTTATAAAGTAGAGGTTCATAATAACAAGTTTCTACTGTACATATTATTAAAACAATTTCTAAATCTTGTTTTTACAAGCGATTTTAAAAATTAAGTTATCACAAGATTAATTAAATTCTCATAACAACTTTCAAAAGGATTAAATGAGCAGCCTACTTTCAAGTTTACTACTGTACTTCCAGAAAACCTGAGACAAAAAACTAAAATCAAACTAAAAAAGCTTCACCAGATTTTGCATCAAAAGATTAAAATATTTTTGAATTTTTATAAACTTTTTTTTTCAAATCAAACCATCAGATTTTGCTTTATATACATAATTATGGAGGATAACATAAGTATACTAAAAACAAAATTCTGCTTTTAAATTTGAAAAATTTATTATTATCCTTAAATTAAAGTGTAACATTGTATTTTCTTCATGTCTAATAAGCAAAAGAGCACAAGCAACTCAACAGATTGAAGCAGGGAACTGGAAACTCTACTACTTTTATTAACCAAGACACTCTACTTCTTACCAGGTTTGTTTGGTTTGTCGCTCAACGGATATTTTTTGCACACGAGGGCTAATTAGACCAGGACCTACGGTTTAAAGTGGATTCTGAACCCCTACAAACATCCATACCCAAGGTGGGATAGGAACCCACAAACTGTTGAAGGCTAGAGCGCTAACTATTCGGCTGCCACTTAGGCCCACTTCTTACCAGCTGCTGCATTACTTTGCATAAGGAATAGTTATTATTTTTTATTTTACTGTAAATGATTCTTTTGACTTTAAACAGAGACATAAAAGAATCAGATTGTGACATAAGATATTTTGCTTTAGCAATCCTCTGAAGCCATTGTGACATTTTGGGAAACTGATAGTTTCCCAAAATGTCACAATGGCTGCAAATCCACAAGAGGGCAATGTTTTCCCTCGACCTTTTAATTTAATTAATTTTCATTTCATCATATTTTGAATTTAAAAATGACAAAATAGCAGCTTGAGAACTGATTAAAATCACAATATTGTGTTCAGAACATAATTCAAGAACAAACAAATTTCCAAATTATAAATCGCAAATGATATGTTGCTGATATCACACTCACAAAGTTGTCCCCATACTTCTCAACAGGACAATTAATACTGGAAGCACTTAAATAGGCACCAGCATTTTTAAAAGCATTGTTTGCTGAACCATCTGTGTACATGTAGAACCATTTGTCAAGAGGCAATGTATAGTTGGAAGGGCAGCACATTTTAAAAGTCACTCTATATAGAAAATTGTTTATCAATATTCCAAACAAGATCATGTTGGCTCTCCATCATCATTTGGCTCATAATATGGTTAAATTCCCAGGAGAAATCTGAGCAGTTGGGTGTAAGAATATTATAAGTTTCTTAAAGATCATAAACAGTTGAAAGGACAGACTAATGGGTTTGTAATCTCCCATTTAAAGGTTTATAATAATATAAGAAGTTAATTCTTCTCTTAATATCTACCCAACAAGGTTTAGGGCACTTCTTTTACTCAATGGTTCCATTACAACTATAAAGGTTGATTTGGCCCCACAACTGATAATCACAGCATGCTGCTTTGGAAAAGTTTAAGTCTATTTGTCACAGAATCCAAAGCAGTTATAAAAACCTTATTTCCATATTCAACAAGTTATCAAACATAACACTTATAGGCAGTACTGATACATCTTGAGTTGAGTCCCATATGACATCAACTAAATTCGCAGATCTCAAATAACCTCTATCAATCATGAATTGATATGTTTCTTCTTTATTAATTTAAAAGAATGCCCAAGTAACAGCGTCATATGTCTGCAATAGAACTTTTTTATTATAATGAAAGTGGATGTCATGATGTTTTATATTGAGAGAAATCAACTGGAAGGTAGTCTTATTAGTATTAATGGACATATTGTTCTCATAAGACCAAATATAAAGAACATGTAAAGCTTGTTGAAGCACATACTCCAAGCCAAATATATCAGATTTTATAGCCCCCATAATAGATATATTTATCATCCCCATGTCATCAGCAAAAATATTTAAGTCAGGAAAAGATTTATTAAATCATTAATCATTCGATTTAAAAAAAATTGGTTTCAACACTGCTTCATGAGACAACCCTGTCTTATTTGTCTAAAGACAGACAGTATATCTAACACAAATAAATCTTTGATTAAGAAAACTCTTAATCTATTTAAATAAGCTGCCAGATATGCTACAGGAAAACAGCTTTTTAAGCAATACAACTCTCAAACTCTGTCAAATACTTTTTTAAAGTTTACAAGTACAGAAAGGATATCTTGCTTTCTTTGAAACAGAAATTCTTCCCATTTCGTCTAGCACATAATTATCCAATTTTGTTAGCAATCATTCTCTCAGTTAACTTACATATTATATTAATAAGAAAATTTGGGTGCTTGCTGTCAATATTTTCTACCTGTTTGTCAGGCTTAAGAATTGGTACAATTATAGCCTTTTTCCAAGCACTTGGCAGGCCACTTTTTCACATCTGTTTAATAAAGGCTAACAAAGTCAGTTTAACAGAATCTCCTAGATCTATCAGAAACTTCGGTAAGATTCCATTAGAGTCTGCACTTTAGCTCCTTATCAAAGTATACCATTCCATTAATGATACTTCATTCAGGATGAATGAAATATCATTAATGGTATACTTCATTCATCAAAGTATACCATTAATTCCTCAATATGGTAGTCATCAATAAAAAGTTGTTCAAAATATGATGAGTTATTGTGTTGCAATTTCAGATCACTTTTTCTTATTTTAATATTAGGTCTGAAGTTGCTTACTTTGACTAAGTTCCCACAAAAAAGGCATTTGAGTATAAAGTCTTTAGAACCTTTCTTTATTGGTTAATTTCTGAATTCTTTTATAGTTCATCAGGGACAAAAATTCATAAGCATTTATACCACCTCTTCTAAAGTCCAATTTTTCCAGGAAGCTTTTATATGAAAAATGCTTAACATCAATATATCTTTTTAAAATAATCTGTGCTTTAGACAAAGCTATGCGATCCTCACTAAGTAAAGTGTTATAAACCCTCTCCTGTGTTTCATTTTTTTTAAGTAAGTAAGTCTGTCTAGGCACTCTAAAGGAGGCTCTATGTCTAGGCTCTATTTTATAAAGCTACAAAGTCGAATCCTATGTCCAGCACTACCTGGACTAACAATCAACTAACTAGAATTTACCTGAAAAAGTTGAGTGTGTATAAGTAAATTAGAATGAGGAACACTAATTAAGGACAAGAATGTTGGAGAGCTTCCATTTTAATAAAATTGCAAGGATTAGAATCTATAAGATTCTCAACTATACTACCAATATAGTCTGTTGCCAAATAACCCCTGTGAGTTACAGTTGCATTAAATTCTCCAACATAAGTGAATTGCTACCCCAATTAAGCAGAATACTATCAGATTTATTATTTAGAGGATTTTACAAGAAGAATACCATTAAGTTATGTCTCTCATCTTTAAATATGCATTTGTATAAATACTTATTTGTTTGACTGAATTAATTTTGCCTTCAGAAAGAGAGTTTATCAAAAATAATCTTTCCAGAAGCCATTTGTCTTGAGCACTTTATCAGAAATTTTTGGTATTCAGTTAAGTTAAAATATTCCTCTTTATTTGTGGCAATACCATTGTTAACAATGCCCATCTCAACTAAATCATTATTTAAAATAATATCCTTCAATTCAATGAACTTGTCATTTGTTAAACCCCCAGTATTCCAGAAAGAAATCATAAAAAAAGGTTCAGTCATGGTCTTTAAAAAGACTTTGTTTAATTGTATCTAAAATCACTTCTAATACCCACAAAAATTTTCACTCATCACTTATTCTTCAACTTCCCTCATTTATGAATGAGGGCAACTTATAAGGCGATAAGTTATCAGTCGTTTACTTTAAACAAGGGTTACCAGGTGAAGGCAACTGATAATGATTAACTTCAGAATTCAAATGCTAGAATTATATATCTGGATAGTAAGAATGCACATAAAGAACATTCACATGAAGATTTGGTAAACTTGAACAATCATGAATTTTAATTTAAATCAAAATTTGCTAAATATTCTTAGTTTGGACAATGAATAATCCGATTATGATTGCATCAAATAGTACACATAATACAGTTTGCATTAATAATTTTGTTTACCAAAAATAAGATGTAAAATAAAAAAAATTTTCAGTCAATATAACACTTTGATAATTGCTAGTACATAGATTTTTTTAGTAACTACAAGTAGATTTGGGAAATAAGTATATTTTCAATATTTATCAGCTATAATTTATTTTTGAATTGTTTTCATCCTATACCTTTTGCTTATTACTTAGATAGTATATAACAAGAGATATAGATCAAGAGTTTAAAATTCTAATGTTCATAGGGAAGCCATTCAACATTTAATTTAATAAAATATTTATGTTAAGGAGGCATTTCTATGGAATTTTGAATTTGTTTATTATGTTTCCACCAAGTACAACCTTTATACTTTCAACAGAGTTTTCCAATTTATTCCCTAAATGTATAAACTTTCACTGCCCATTTCTATGTGAATTACAGGACACAAAAATTTCCCAAAATGTAAGATAATAAATGAAGAATATAATAGCACAGACATATTACCAAAGAGTAATATAATAAGGAAGAATATTTACCTTGCATTTGGATCAGCTCCCATTTCCAGCAATAAGGAAAGAATCTCATTCTTTTCAGAAGTTGTTTCAGTTCCAGCAATAATATGAAGAATAGTACAACCATCAGTCTCTGGAATCTTGTAATTGATGTTCCATCCATTATTTATAAACATCTTTAGCTTCCTGTAAAAACAAAGATGTAAATAAGCATGGCTCATATTTTAATAAAAGTTCTCAGAAGAAATATATTAAATAAAAATAGAATTAGAAGCCTGGTGACTTAGTGGCAGCGTTTCACACTCCCAATTCACAGGTACAAGGTTTGATCCTCGGGATGGGCAAGGTCAACTCAGCCTTTCATCCCTTCAGTGGGTCAATAAACTGATTACCAAGCATGCTTGGGAACTAAACACTGGGAGTTTTCGCGTTAAGATGACCACCTAATCGGGACATATGCGTCGCACCACATGGTCTCCCGGTCAGGAAAACAGAGATGGGCACTGTAGGTCTTGGCCCACATGGACTGTAGTGCCAGAGTTTACAGAGAGGAAAATAGAATCATAAGCAAGTAAAATTATCTTGGTAAGTTTTCATAACAATGTAAGGAGACATTTTACTTACTAGTGACCAGTAAAAAAAGCAGTTTAAAATTTCTAATAACTTGTTTTTTTTTCAGATTTAACTAACTTTTAACATGATCTCTGACAGCTAATAGCAAGATACACCTTGCACAATATCTGGTTTTCAAAATGTAGATCACACTCAATCTGAAATTTAAATCACTAAATCTCACAGTATTTTTGTTTCCAAACATTGAAATTTGAAATATTTCATTATATTTACTTACTATAAAAATATTTCAAAACTTAATTCCACACATATTTTACAAAACAAATCTAAAATGACTCACCATACTACTATTCATACTTGGTCAGTAAAATATACATAATTAATTTTTTAGTTATTTTCTTTTGATTAATAAAAAGATACTAAGCACTTTAAAAATACATAACATCAAGTAAATATTAACAACTATGAAACAACACAAATATAATTAATTCTATTTTAAAATGTGATTTCTAATTAAACAAGCAATAGCACCCAACTTAAAAAAACATCTGTTGCAATGCAATTTAATAGGAGAGAATAAAGGTAAATCAATAACATATTCCCTTTTATAAAAATTCAAAGATTTTAAATAACCAAGCATTACCAGACATCAATTTCCATTATGCTCCAAGTTAAAAACTCAGTTGTGAAAATGTTTCAAAATTACAAATTATTTTCTCATAAAGGATTAATAACAACAACAAGAACTATATATTACAAATTAAACTACTTTACGAAATTAAAGCATCTTAATAACTTCTAATTAACTTTCAAATTGTACAAAAATAATTAAAATTTCAAACACAATCAATTAAAAATTAGTTTTGAATAATACAACACAGCATAAACCTCAAGGGTTACTAAAACTACAAAAAATCTCAGACACACAAATAAGTAATAGAATTGCTGAGTGAATCCATTTTGGCACAATAATCTGTTGGTTTGGTGCCTTTGCACTCATCAAACTCGTAAGATTTATTCAAAAATTCTATATTTATTTTTAGATAAATAGAAAGTTTGAAAGTGTTTACCTAAACAGTCAGAGACAGCAAGTTTTAGTTGAAAAATGCTGAAGATATTTAAAAATTTAATATAAAAGAGCTCACTATATTAAAAATATAATAAACACTGATTACTTGAGGAACTGAATAGCACAACTGTTGTGTATGAGACAATTTCATGGATAATAAAGAAAATTAAGGTAAGAAGCAAATCAAATATGCATTTGAACTATTTAAACATTCAAACTAAGACAAACTAAGACAGTAAATTAAAACTTGAGGAATAATGAAATTATTTACTACTTAAAACTTTTGTCAAAAATTTCAGGATTTTCAGGATCAAAATTGTCAGGAAATCAATAAAATGTTTTTTGCTCTAAACTACTTCATTGTTAAAAATTATTATTTTTTTTTAAATCTAGACACTGCAGACAATCAAGAGTTTACTGGAATTGAAAATGTGTAGAGGAAATATTTATTTATAATAAATATTTTAAACCATAAAAGAAAAATATTGAATATATTTCTTCTTTTTCTTAGAGTTGCGTTTGTATGTCATTGGGCACCTCTGCTTTTATCAGCATTTTGTACTATTAACTCCAAACCCAATGTTTCCTAGTTCCAGTTGCTCGGGTCACCCACTTTATTAATAAAGTCTGATAACCCTTTAATAGAGTCTAGGTGTAACTCTCTAGTATGGATGATGCTTAAAGATGTTAACCTAGGGAGGGCAAGAGCCTCGCATTCGTAAATGATGTGCTTGACAGTTTCCTCTTGCGTATGACATTTCCTGCAGAAAGGGTCTTGCTGAAACAATCCCATTTTATGGAGGTATTTTCTGAAATAGTGGTGCCCAGTTATGAGGCCTACGATTAAATGTATCTTCTGCCTAGAGCATCTTAGAAATTCAGAGGCAATTTGAATATATTTAGGGAAAGAAGAATATTAAAAAGATTTGATTCATACAATTCAAGATTTAAAAAGATTAAATTGACATATTTAAGGGAAAAATGAGATAAATGGAAAAAATCTTAAAATACTAATTAAGCCTGCGTATGAAATTTTAGAATTTTTTTTTTTAATAACAGCGGGCACTTGGGTGACTAACCCTTCGCCACAACAAGACCGGAAACTGCTACTCATTTGTCGTTACCCAGCAGGCACCTGTGAACCAAGTCACGGAGGCGAGTAGCATTATCCGCGTCATACCACCACAGACCCGTTTATAGGGCGGGCCACATTTATACATCAACACACAAGAAAGGACAGAGAAACACAGAGAGATAGTAACATCCATGCCCGAACCGGGACCTATAGCTCAAGAGTCAGGAACGCTAACCACTCAGCCATTAGTCGGCAAATTTTAGAATCTAAAAATTTATATAACAGAAAACACAGCCATTAGGAAAAAAAATGTAGAATTGTTATTAAACAATATTATAACATTATTCACCACATATAGAAAAATTAATACACAAAAGTTAGGTAATATAAAAAGAAAAGTAGATGCAATTACTTGTTTTAAAATGGACCATTCTTTCTATAATACATTAATTTCAAGCAAACATCCATTTCATGTATGCATAATTAATGTATATAAAATGTTATCAACCCATTGAATATCTCAGCATTTCATAGAATGATAAAAAATGTTAAAGTAAACGTATGAAAAAATTATTAAGTAAATTTCATCACATGCCACGTTTATGAAAGATATATTTGTACAAAAATGAAGACTTTCATAAATGGTTAAAAAAGAGAAACATCTTCTATATACTATTTTGCTTAACGATAAAAATTTTGATTTTTTTAACTTTTAGATAATTGTATTTCAAAAATAAAGGTCAAGTATTCACAAATTTTGAAAGAAACAAACTGAATTATATACATGCTCCAAAGTATAAGATTTGTTGATTCTATTAATGTTAAAGTGATTCCAATAAGAAGTTAACTCAGTAGTTTATAAGAAATTATACATTTTAAGATAATCCAGAAGCCAGTGATAAATTGATGGGAAAAAAATGTATGGTACCAAATACATGCAAAAATTATCACTTAAAAAAAATTGCCAAGATAGAATTTTCTAAATAAAATTATCAATGGTTTTGGGCAATTTTACAATAAAATATAAATTAAATTTTTTAAACACTGTAATTTTTCATTGAGATATGTTAGTTTCCATTAGAAAACTTTATATTTTTACATAAGACTCAAAATTTGATTATTTTTCCTTACATTTTACAGTTCACAAATAATTTAAGTTAATACCTAGATATAGGGATTGTTATGTCAAAGATATATTTGAATTAAACAATTTCCCTTTCCTTAGGTACTGTAAAATTTTGATTAGTTTTCTCTTATAAAAAAATTAGGTGATTCATTAACTATGAAGAGAGCTTTTCATGTTTCAACACATCCAAAATAAAACTGGATTATGCTAACATATTCATAATATTCCACGTGTAACACTGTTCTGTCATTGACAATAAGAGAATCCCTAATAATGAGAGACATTCAACATACAGTCTTGAAAGAGAGATCAAAGTCTCATCACAGCAGTACCTAGAATGTGTGACGAGGAAATAAATCTCACTTCAAAGACCAGTTAAATTTCACATAAAACTAGCTCCAAGTGGTTCCTGTAAATGTATAATTTTAATATATTAACTGAAAAGAAGCATTAAAATTAACAGAAGATTTCTCTTAAAATATGATTTTTTAAATTAAAATTTCAACTTCAAAAGTTTTCAAAATGTGAAAATCTATCCCAGGAAGGATAAGTGGCACTAATGTTTATTGTTTCAACAACATATGATATGTATTCCAATTCATATAAAATAGTTCTGCTGAGATGTTTAAAACATACCATTCAATTAGTTTGCATTTTATATATAAGATTATATATGAATGTATGAAATTAACTTAAAATAAAGCAGCATTTTAGAAACATATGCAAATTAAGCAATGATTGATAAAAAATTCACAAATGAAATTTTTTTACACATCTAAAGAAATTATTATATAAAACTGAAGACTATTTCTTGGAACTACCAGTTACAACGAGATTAAAATATATATTGAGAATTATTTTGTAGAATGGTCCCCAAATTTTATGATAGT
Organism: Latrodectus hesperus; assembly: GCA_037975125.1. Lineage (NCBI taxonomy): Eukaryota > Metazoa > Arthropoda > Arachnida > Araneae > Theridiidae > Latrodectus > Latrodectus hesperus. The sequence continues at coordinate 58,845,409 of CM075850.1, forward strand.
TTTTCTGTTTATTATTGTTGGTTTGATGAGACAAAAATTTTTAACTTTTGCACTTAAAGAAATTGTAGGAAACTAAAGTTTGTATCTCTTAAAAGTTCAATAAGCAAAACATATTACAATGTGCATTGAAAATTCTTTTGAAAGAAACAATACAAAAATTTTCTAATAATTGTTAAATATTTATTGTTGGTGTACAAAGCTCATATCTATCAAGCATTGCCAAAGATAACAAATAATTGTATAGTATTCTGTTTAGAACAATCACTACCTTCTTATAAATATGTTGGTGTATGTTCACCTATACAAACATACGAGATAATTGTCATATAATTCTTTTTATAGAATATTTGTAATTTATTATTTTTAGTAACTTTTTTCTTCTGACACTTCAAATGTTTATCTTGGAATGATAAAATATTTTGCAGCTAAATATAATGAAAACAAAATTCATAAGAAACTTAATTCACACATAAAAATTTCTGTTTAAATTTGCTTTCAATTTTTATTTAAAATTCATTTTTAATATTTTTTTAAAAAAATCTTGATATACTTTGAATATATAAAATAATGCATTCCTAATAATTTTTATTTATTTACGGTTTTAAAAGTGGTCAGCATTATTTAGACATTCATGTAACATCTCTTTGAAGAAAATTATTTATTATGTACAACTATATAAATTTGTTTACATTCATGTAATTATGCATACTCATTTGAATTTAATTTTTTTTAAGTTTAAAAATTCTAATATTTTGTAGTTTTACTTGTTTTTATTACTTAATAGCATTAATTTATTAATTTGAACACTTATGGCCCTTTAGAAAAAATTTATACAAATATGTAAACTGGACATTTTTAAAGTTAAACTAACTGTTAAACATCTAATTTTAAAAATAAATAAATCAATTTAAAGAAAAAGTTTAAAAAATAATGTTATGAATAAATGAGAAAATAATTACCATAGATTACATTTGCAAATAGCTTCCAACAAGTCCGTCATTTTAGTCAAAAATAGAGATAATTAAAAAAAATATATATGAAAAGCATAAAATTAAACTGAAATTCATTTACAAATATAACTTTTCAATAAGCCCAAATAATGTCACTTCTGATTAGATTTTAAGAATAACAATAAAAACATATAGTTTATCATTGTTTAAGATAAAGTAACAAAAATCTTTGCAGCGTCAACATGATGATTGGTTGGAAACATACAAACAGGTAAAACAAATATAAAATAATCTTAGGAATAACAAATCAATAAACTATATCAGAAATAACTAAAATTTGGAAACATTTATCCTTAAATTTATAATATTAGGTATCTAATAAGATTTTTATTCCCGCGTTTCGTTTTGTATGTATTTTTATTTTTAGCTTCAAATACAATATCGCTTTAATATCGATATTTTGTTATATGATATATTTTATATCTGTCTTTCCTGACGACCAAATCTGCTAAATATTGTCAACTGACACATAATTTTGAACCACAGATGAGTGACGCAGGAATCCACCTGACTGGGACTCTATTTTTCACACCAGTGCCATTTACAGAACTTTTAACATGCCAAAGAATGGGTCACTCAATATAGATTATATTGATGATTGTATACAGTTTGAATATGCGACTTTTGAAGCATCTACGGGAACTTTTGCAACAGAGTTTAGAAAATTGCACCAATGATGGGAAAGAACATTACCAAACATGCTTGAGTTATATCAGAAGTTTATTATAATGATAGAGACTTTAATTCGGTAATAAGTAGGTGAAAAGAAGGGGTTGGAAGATGAGGTCTGTTATTAGAGATGTAAAATTCCCGGGAATTTTGAAGCTTGGGAATTTACTCGGGAATTTTGGTAAAAAACCAGGAATTTTGTGGAATATTGGGAATTTTGAGGGAATAAACTCAGCCAATCATATTTCGTTTTAGAGGTTCTTTCTTTTGCATATATATGAAGTAAAGTGAATTAAAATTTGGTATCTGTAAATGGTTTTTAAACAAAGTGAAATTTTTATTTCTACATTAAGCATTCATAAAAGCATAAAATATGAACATTAAAATTGTAAAAAATATAGTATTGAAAAATTTTGTCCCTAGGGGATATTCTTATATCGGTGTATGTATGGCGAGATATGTCGCTAAGATTGTTGGGAAGCCAATGTTTCTCACAAATATATATTCAATGAAACTATGAAAATAAACTGAAGCTGTTATTTGACCAAAAATAATATTGTTTTACTGTAACAAATAAAGATTCTTTTCTTCACTTCTATTATTCCATTTTCAGTTCTTTTAAGTTGTAAAAGATTTATTATTTTTTGCGATCATTCTTTATATGATAGATTTGTTTCTTATTCTTTCAAAATGGCTTTATTTTTTAAAAAAATGATTTCACTTTAATTTTAATGTATTAAATTTCTTAAAAACAAATTATTTGATAAAAGTAAAGTAGTACTTCATTTTTCAGTCCTTGTAATAAACTGTAAATTGATGATTTAAAAATAAATAATGTCAAGCAAATTGCTTTCACTTTTGTTTTGACTTCTAATTGACAAAATTTTAATTTACCAATGATAGAAAAAGATACTGTTTCATGTACTACTTCTTAACTGAATATTTTTTAAATGTTGTACAAATTTAACCAATATGTAAATGAAAGTATGTGGTGAGGCGACATGTAAGTTGTGAACAAAAAAAAAAGATCTTCCAGCGAGTCATCATTTAAATCATATCTTATAGGAATTAATGTGACAAAAATCCTATGAAATAAGCAAGCGTCAAAGTATTATTACAATTTGCGTGTAATTTTGAGTTGCATTAAAACAGCAAATTTTATTCCATTCCAATTATAGATATCTTTATTTGCAGAAGGAAATTATCATCAATATATTCTAGCATTATTTGCAGTTTCTTAATAGTAACTTATAACTATTTAAATTGAAAAACTCAATATTTAAATTATTAACAATTTACTAAAAAGTCACATTTGTAGCTACTTAATTAGCAAAATCTATTTAAGACACAAAAATAATGAATTTATAAAAAATTTTTATCCACAAATGTAATCATGAATACTTTTTCTTTTATTATATATGAAATATTTTAAAAAAAAATTTCTTTTATATTTTAAGATTAATTGACACTTTTTTAAGTACAATATATAATGCAGATTTTAAATAAAACCATTTTTATTTCTTTTGCAAGGATCTGATACATTAATTTATACAATTACAATATATCTACAGTTGAGTAATTCATTGAGTTTTTCAAAACAATTTTTCAACATTAAAAGTGATTTTTAAACAGTGAGGTAGAATCAAAATCTTTTTAAACTATTGTTCATCATTTCTAAATGATTAGGTAGAAAATGGGGGTGAGTTAGAAAATCAATGATAATCTGTGTCATTGAAAATATTTCCATTTTTTCAGACTTTAGAACTAGATATGGAAATAATTTTATGATTTGAAAAGAATTTATGAAAGCCAAGCGAATGAATTCTGAAAAAAAAATGTTTTCGCTTTTTTAACATTTTGCACTCACGTAATCTTGTTATAAATTCAAATTATTGTTTAATTCAATCCATCTTGCTTTTCATAAAAAGGCTGAAATTCTTTTCAAAAGCGAATTATCTAAGCGAATTCTCTGTCCAAAAATTTAAAAAATACACATTCAAATAATAAACATTACGAATAAAAATTGCAATGAACACGACTAGAAATTTCTCCAATTTTAACAAATGGCTGTCATCCTTTTCAAAATGTTTTCAGAAACTTCTATTGCAATAAATAAAAGAAGAAATCATTAAAATATATCTTTTTAAATATATTATGTGGTTTTAATAGTTATAAACTTATAGATTTTTAAGAAAATTCAAAATTTTCACCTATTTTAAAAGTTTGGGAATTTTGAATATTCCCGGGAATTTTCAAAATTTCCATGGGAAAAAACCCGGTTTATTCCAGGAAAAAAACCGGGTTTTTTCCCATCCTTGCAACACTATCTGTTATACACCTGGCATAGCTTGGAGAGAGGAGCTAAATAATAACTAAAACAAACAAACTTTCCCAAAACATTAAAATTTTTTTAATAAATTTTAATTTTATTCGGGAAAATATATTGTAAATTTATTAATTAAAACATCGTGTTGAAAATAAAACTCTAATTGTAAGGAGATTCATAAGTGGAAGAGGGTAAAAAAGGTTAAAGAATGTAGGGGCAAAATAAGGGAATAACTGATAGAGCTTACCATAAGAGAAAATCTTCTTACTTTTCTAGTTCCATTTTAATAAGTACAAAGTTTAGTTCCTTTCAAAAATCGTGCTTTCGATTATAATGATTTCTCTTTAAATTTTATATTTTGCTCAAGATTTATAGTGCTATATCAATATTTTGTACTATAAATCTTGCACATGTGCAAATGAAGAAAATATTTAAAAATATTTTTCAAACATTATATTGGCCAGTTTCATTTTCATGCATTTGAGATGATTTTACATTTTAGTTTAAAGTTATGTTCCAAATTATATTGATGTTTATGTATCTTGATTTATGGATCAATAATTCAAGGAGATTCCAGAAAGTTAAGCTCATGATATATTATTAATAAAATTTAATGAATGCAGAAGATTCACTCTGTTCCTTGTGAATCCAAACTTTTTAACATGATGCCCCAGTTATGTTACATGTCTATGAAAAATTATGATATTGATTAAGTCCCTAGATATTAAAAATCTTTTGATTTATAAGTTCTCTAAAAGTTACTTTTTCTTCTAACTTCTTGTATAAAAGTTTTTCACTGGGAGTAAATGATTCGATCCCAACTCCTATGAGCAAATGGGAGATGGACGCTTTCATCACACATGTCCATTGGTGATGAGAGCTGAGGGAGTTTTAAAGCCTTTTCTTTTGTGATAAGTGGAAAAAGATTAACTCTATAAGGAATCTCGGAAAACAAAGATCTAATGGATGGTTAAAAAGCTTTACAAAACAGCCTTTGACTGTTAAGTAGAGTACAATTCTCCTATGTTGTAATTTATTGTGATGTTTAACTTTTTTCAGAAGGCAATTTTTAAAATAAATAACATTTATTGCAGACAACACAGGTTACATAGAAACAAAGAAATTTAGAAGGACTATGAAACAGTGCGTCCTCTTAGCATGAAATTAATTAAGAGAGTAAGTGTTCTATGTTCAGTTCAACTGTCACTGAGAGAATGTATAAATCGCGCCTACAAAGTGTACTGAATGGTTTTATGAAGTTAATACCATTGGCACAGAAATTTGATAGACAAATTCTTTGTTTCACTTCACAATTTTCAGTTTTACTTCACGAATTCAAGTGTTTTGTAAAAAGTCAAAAGTTTCTTAAAAAAGATATGATGAGTCACCACAATTTCTTAGAGAAGTCGTGATGAGTCACCACACTACTATACCCCCTTACGATAATCATCGTGACGGGAAAAAAGTCACATTTACACTCATAAATATTTGCGTCGTGTATTGTTTAAAAATAATTACATTTTTAGAAACTACTAAAAAAATGACACAAACATTTTGTAAACTAAATAATTATCATATGCTATCATTATAATTATCATTTGCTGGCAAAGTTTATTTCTATCGGAAACTGCTTAGCAATTGCTTCGATGGTTTAATTTGTCCCCCAATGCCTTTTTTTTACCACACGAGAGCTTATCATATCGGGAACTACGACTTAAAGTTGATTCCAAACAATAATAAACATCCTAACCCAATATGAGATTCGAACCCAGGAACTAACTATTGAACTGCAGATAAGAACGTTAACCATTCGTCTACCAGCAGGTCATTCACTTCGATGATCGATTGTCTGGGTATAATGGAATAATATTTCAGGTAGTAAGTTGCGTGGTATCAATTAATATACGTACGTAGAATTTTAAAGCAAATCAACTATTCAATTTGATACAAACTGAACTAGTAACATTTGATCTGCACAAATATACTCCCATTTATGCGTGAAAAGTAAAATTCACACTTAGATAGTTTAATGTACACAAAATTTGTAAGTTATTTTAAAGGCAAGTTTAAATGTCTTATATTATTCATTGAATATACAAGGGTGTTGAGGTAAATGTATCAGGACATAAAATGAACTCATGAAGAACTCTCTCTGCTCAAGAGACTTAATACATGGATTAATTGGAATATGGGAAAATAATTTCGACAATAAAAAATAACTAACGTTTTGATTATAAAACATAGCAATTTTTAAGCATTCTTTACAAAAATTAGTCATATGTATAAAGAAACACGTAATCAGAACTAAAAAGTCATTCTACGTACCGTTGTCATCGTTAATCCTGCCCTTACAGAAAAGAAGATCGAGTTTTATTGATTGATTAAGTTCTTTGAGCAGAGCGTCAACAATCGCTAATCTGCACTTCATACGTATCATCGTTTACAGGATTGCTAAACGGCTCCATGACCAAAAATGCTCTGAACTAGATTGAAATTTGAGAGTCTCGTAAGTCGATTGCGTTACCTGGAAGGTGGCGAAGAGCGGCGGCGAATGAAACTTTGGAAGAGTTGAAACAGCTTCCAGATTCCGAGTATATTTACAAGAGGGAGTGTTTTTGCCGTTACTGATTCTATTTCAACGATTCTTATCCGAGTTTTTAACGGTTAGAAGATTTTTCCTTAGAATTCCATTTTTTTATATTTTTGTTTTTAATATTTTTTTTCCTACTTCTTTTAGACTTTTTTATTTTACTTCATCTCATAACAAATTCATTTCTTCAACTCCTTCAAATTTTCAACAAAATCGCTTCAATGTCACTTTTGGTAAACGAAACTTCATAAATTAAGTTGCTGAAATAAAAGAAATCAATTACAGAGCTGCAGAGTTCAAACTTTTAAAGATTTTTTGCACTTTTATGTTTAAATGTATCATCAAGAGAGAACAGTTTTTTCCCTTTCTCTGTTGTTACGTTCGGGATGAATAGAAACAAGATGAACTTTCCTATCAAATGTCTGATAACTGTTGGAACAATGTCTGGACTGCCTGCAAATGTCGCTTCGTTGCTCAAGAATGCAAAAAATTCTCATGCACCATGTAAAAATGAAAACTAAAAAAAATATCAGGCCATAAAATAAAAAATTAAAAAAAGGGAAAAGAAAACTATTTTTAAAAAACGGAATTTTGCAAAAAAAAGATTTTCAAAATTTTGGTTCTTAAGTGGAATTTAAAATAATCATTGGGTCAATGTTGTTAAGGTGCGGACTTGACACTAGTTCGTAAGAACGTCAGTATACGTAAATTAGAGGTTTGTAATAACGAGAGCGTCTACAATATATATATGTGTGTGTGTGTGTGTGTGTACGCACCGCTCGACATTGAAAATGCAACACCAAAAAAAAAGTGGCTAGAAAATTAAGCAAATTTCAGGTCGACGCGCCTGAGTTATGCAAATGAAGTGAAAGACGCAGCTCTCGAGTACACATAGTATAAGATATAAGGTGAGGAACCGGCAGACTAGGCAATATTCATGCCTTCATTGCTTCGTAGAAAATAATTGTTGAAAGTCTGTTCTTGTCGTAAAAGACGCCTGTAATTGCAAAGGATGCGTTAGGCCAGCGTCGAAGAAGTCAGTTCCTTCAACCAGATGAGTTTATGAGAGGTATAGTGATTAGACTGAGAAGGTCAGAATGGTTCTTACAGCAAATCGTAGCTGACAGACACCTAGACGCGCCCACAGTGCACCAACTGGGGCGAAAATGGTTGAAGCAAGGAACTGGGGAACTTTTGCGGGTTGCCGGCAGTGCTACCAGAGAGACGTCATCACTCGTGTATCAACGTGTCCAACAGGAAGCGGTGGTGGCTCCATAAAGCGCGTCTACCGAAATTCTGCAACATATGTAAGACTCCCTGGATGCTCCCATATCAAGCAGAACCATTTGTCAGCGATTGGTTGCTAGTGGCCTGTGTTCATGGCGTCCGTTAAGAAGACTGCCATTGACCACATGGCATAGACAACAACAAATGGAATGGAGCTGGATTAGAGCAATGTGGACGACGGAGTGGGACAGGTTCGTCGTCTCACACATGAGTCACGCTTCTGTTTCTTCAGTGATAGTCATCGTGTAAGAGTGTGACGTCGACGTGGAAACAGATCCAATCTTGCAGCAATTGTGGAACGCTCCACCACGTGTCAAGGCAGGATCAATGTTTGAGGAATCATTGCGTACGTATCCAGGTCACCTGTAGTTCGTATTAAAGGCAATTTTACAATCCAACATTACGCAGATGATGTACGTCCGGTTACACTTCCCTACCTTCAGGGGGTGCCCAATGCCCTTTATCAGTAGAATAACGTCGCACATTGCTTCCATCAGCCAACATTCCTTGTAAGGTGTACAGCTGTTTCTCTGGTCACCATGCTCTCCAGATCTCTAATCGAACAAAATTGGGATATGATGTGACCCCATATCCTGCAACTGCCTGCTTCAGAAGACATACTTTGGCAAATGGTTGACAGGGAATGGAGAACCTTTACTTCAAACACCATCGTTACTCTTATTGACTCTATATCTAGACGTGTTGCTTCGTGTATCGCCGTTCAAGGTGCTTCTACAATCTATTGACCGACCACTAACAAACAAGAATACAGACATGTTACTTTTAAGATTAATAAATTGGTACAGATCTGAGTAAAGAAGTTAGATTCTTAAATGTTAAGAAGTGTCGCCACGAGCAAATCGATGACGTTTGCAGAAGCATGGACTAGGAACTCGGCGACGACGTCTTCGGATACTCTTGAAGCCATATCATGCACAATAACATTTTCAGTAGTGTGATCTACGACTAACTTGGACCCAGCAAAGATGTGGTGTCGTTTATCAGGCAAATCCTGGTACTCTTTACATCATGATGTTTGCATCCGTTTTTGTTATAATAAAGGAAAATGCACATTGCCATCGTCTTTTCAAAGTCTAATATGCTGTCTCATCACCAGGAGCGAAGGTAAGGAATGCCGCTGAAACCGAGTTTTGATTACTACTTATTTACATTTACAGTATAGCAAGTATTACCCGTCACACTTTTATTGTATTAAGGACAGAAGGGGATCGAGTTCGCGAGGCTTAGTGCCAAAAGCCGAGGCTTCTATTACTAATATAGATACCTTGCAACTCGAAGATGGTAAACTCAAATCTACCATCCAACAGCCACCACCTGCTTTGGTAGATGAGCTTTAGAATCATACCTTGATGAGGTGAGAAGTACCGCCGGGCCCCACTCTCTTAAATTGGTAAACAGTACACCTCGTGAAAGATTTGTACGTTACCTTACCGTCAATTCCTATACATTTCTTTATTTACCGTCAATTCCTATACTATTCCTCAATCTCCCAGTTCTCGACCGGACAATGCTCTTTACTTCATTCGAGCCTTACGAAACACTACGTATCAGCAAAAAAGTTTAGGAAAACTGGCCACAGCAAAATAGAATATGCCACTTTGTGAACGTTTCTTGATTCACAAAATGCTTAGTTGCTGCCCTTGCCCACACATTTTCCAGATCTCGCATCAACAGAAATGTCTAGTCGATGATTAATGAGAAACTTGCTCGCAACTATATGACTTTATAGAAGATGAATTTTATATTGTATTGCATGAGCACAATTCTAACTGTATCAATCTTTATTTGACTCAATGCCCAAGCATGTATATATATATATATATATATATATATATATATATATATATATATATATATATATATATATATATATATATATATATATATATAAAGGTTCCATCAGTTCTTTGTCAGGAAAATACACATTATTGTTTAAATGATTTAATTATGGCTTTGGTAAAATAAAAAAAGCAATTTACATGTTTACAAATGAATATTAAATAACAATCTAACATCATTTTAGTTATAATCCGTAATTAGTCTAATATCAAATCGCGTCTTCACGTCATCGCGTCTTTTCTCGTCCATCACCTCGTCGTTCTCTTCTCTCTCTACGTATGTCCGGCAGTGGATTCTATGTGAATGGCCCTCTGGTGGCGCTTTCAGTCCCATAATCGGCCATCCTGAGGACAATAACTGATCTCAGCATTCGTCTAAAATAGGAGCTTCCTGAAATAAAAAAAATAGGAGCAGTAACATGTTTAAGAAGAAAATAGTTAAACACTATTGTCAATTCTAGTCTAATTCGTCTTTTCAATGCTTATCTAAACCATCGTGGTTGTTCCTGGAATCTGAGATTCCGTCGTGGTGGACTCCTTCATCTTCATCTGGTTAGAGAATCGGTAGCTGCATCTTCACTCTCGTCATTGGCCATCTTCAAAAGGAAACGTCTTGAACACATCTCAGTTACTATTCTTTTTTAAAAAATGAAATAGTAACAGTTTGAAATAAAAAGTTTTAGTCTTAAAAAGTAGCAATTTTGTGGGTAAAAAAGTCAAAATCATCATCTTTGTCTTTATTTCCTCTTTCAGCACATTTTAAGTTACATCGGGCCAAGGCTTCATGTACTCTGCACAAGTATTAGTGTAATTAGGGGACCCTCGGTAAAACCAATTTTTTGAACATCGTATGTATCGTTCCTTTTAACTTTTATTATTTTGTAATGACTTAAATATTTTTGTTTTAACTTGAGACCTGGACCTTGTTGTATACGTTTAGATAGCAACCATATCATTTAATTTGAATTTTCTTTCTTGTTTTCTTCTTAAATTATAGGTTTTGCGATTTTCATTTTGATCTTTTAAAATTTGTTTTTTAGCTTTTATCGCGATTATTAATGAAATCTATTCGCATTTCTGTGTCTAAGAGATATGTAATTTTAACGTATAGAGATATGTAATTAGCAATTCAAATGGTGTTGTGTTAATACTTCTGTGAAATGTTGAGTTTACAACCAGTTTTATATTACTAACATGCAAATACCATTCAGCTGGGTTGTGTATCTACAGTTTAGACAGAACAGAAATTATGCTGGAGTTAAGGCACTCTACTTGACCAATCGCTCTAGGTAAACCGGTGGTAATACAAATATATTTAATTTCTTCGCGGTGACAATATTCTTCGAAATCATTTGAAGTAAATGCAAAACTTTTATCCATATACACGAACTAAACAAAAACTCACTTTTCTCCTAAATAATATTTTATATAATAAAATGAACACCACAATTAGACTAGGAATGTAATTAACTGCTAAGTTACAACATTTATTTGTATATCCATTGGGCGTTTCTTGAGATATACGGGAATTTTGAAATCAATCTAAGTGACAATCAGAAGTCACCCTTTATGTGCGCACTACACAAAAACACACTTTTCTTCTAAATTATATTTTATGTAATAAAATGAATACCACAGTTAGTCTAGGAATTAAATTTACTACTAACTAAAACCATTTATTTGTATATCCATTGGGCATTTCTTGTGATATACTTGAATTTTGAAATCAATCTAAGTGAGAATCAGAAGCCTCCCGCACCATAAATGCGAACTACACGAAAATTCAGTTTTCTCCTAAATTATATCTTAAATAATAAATTAGTACCACATTTAAACTAGGAATGTAATTTATTAATAAATGAAACCATTTATTTGTATATCCATTGAAAATTTATTAAGATATACGGGAATTTAGAAATCAATCTAAGCGATAAACAGATGTCATCCGCACCATATGGTCGCCCTACACAAAAACTCTCTTTTCTCCTAACTTATATTTTATATAATAAAATGAATACCACAGTTAGTCAAGGAATTAAATTTACTATTAACTGAAACAATTTATTTGTATATCCATTGGGCATTTCTTGAGATACACGGGAATTTGTAAATTAATCTAAGCGAGAATCAGAAGTCACCCTTTATGGGCGCACAACACAAAAACACAATTTTCTCCTAAATTGTATTTTATGTAATGAAATGAATTGCACAGTTAGTCTAGGAATGTAATTTACTACTAAATGAAACTATTTATTTGTATATCCTTTGGGCATTTCTTGAGATATACGGGAATTTTGAAATCAATCAAAGTGAGAATCAGAAGTCACACGCATCATATGGGAGAACTACACAAAAAATCACTTTTCTCCTAAATTATATTTTATGTAATAAAATGAATACCACAGTTAGTCTAGGGTATTAATTTACTACAAAATGAAATCATTTTTTTGTATATACATTGGGCATTTCTTGAGATATACGGGAATTTTGAAATCAATCAAAGTGAGAATCAGAAGTCACACGCATCATATGGGAGAACTACACAAAAAATCACTTTTCTCCTAAATTATATTTTATATAATAAAATGAATACCACAGTTAGTCTAGGGTATTAATTTACTACAAAATGAAATCATTTTTTTGTATATACATTGGGCATTTCTTGAGATATACGGGAATTTTGAAATCAATCAAAGTGAGAATCAGAAGTCACACGCATCATATGGGAGAACTACACAAAAAATCACTTTTCTCCTAAATTATATTTTATATAATAAAATGAATACCACAGTTAGTCTAGGGTATTAATTTACTACAAAATGAAATCATTTTTTTGTATATACATTGGGCATTTCTTGAGATATACGGGAATTTTGAAATCAATCAAAGTGAGAATCAGAAGTCACACGCATCATATGGGAGAACTACACAAAAAATCACTTTTCTCCTAAATTATATTTTATATAATAAAATGAATACCACAGTTAGTCTAGGGTATTAATTTACTACAAAATGAAATCATTTTTTTGTATATCCATTGGGCATTTCTTGAGATATACGGGAATTTTGAAATCAATCAAAGTGAGAATCAGAAGTCACACGCATCATATGGGAGAACTACACAAAAAATCACTTTTCTCCTAAATTATATTTTATATAATAAAATGAATACCACAGTTAGTCTAGGGTATTAATTTACTACAAAATGAAATCATTTTTTTGTATATACATTGGGCATTTCTTGAGATATACGGGAATTTTGAAATCAATCAAAGTGAGAATCAGAAGTCACACGCATCATATGGGAGAACTACACAAAAAATCACTTTTCTCCTAAATTATATTTTATATAATAAAATGAATACCACAGTTAGTCTAGGGTATTAATTTACTACAAAATGAAATCATTTTTTTGTATATACATTGGGCATTTCTTGAGATATACGGGAATTTTGAAATCAATCAAAGTGAGAATCAGAAGTCACACGCATCATATGGGAGAACTACACAAAAAATCACTTTTCTCCTAAATTATATTTTATATAATAAAATGAATACCACAGTTAGTCTAGGGTATTAATTTACTACAAAATGAAATCATTTTTTTGTATATACATTGGGCATTTCTTGAGATATACGGGAATTTTGAAATCAATCAAAGTGAGAATCAGAAGTCACACGCATCATATGGGAGAACTACACAAAAAATCACTTTTCTCCTAAATTATATTTTATATAATAAAATGAATACCACAGTTAGTCTAGGGTATTAATTTACTACAAAATGAAATCATTTTTTTGTATATACATTGGGCATTTCTTGAGATATACGGGAATTTTGAAATCAATCAAAGTGAGAATCAGAAGTCACACGCATCATATGGGAGAACTACACAAAAAATCACTTTTCTCCTAAATTATATTTTATATAATAAAATGAATACCACAGTTAGTCTAGGGTATTAATTTACTACAAAATGAAATCATTTTTTTGTATATACATTAAGCATTTCTTGAGATATACGGGAATTTTGAAATCAAACAAAGTGAGAATCAGAAGTCACACGCATCATATGGGAGAACTACACAAAAATTCACTTTTCTCCTAAATTATATTTTATATAATAAAATGAATACCACAGTTAGTCTAGGGTATTAATTTACTACAAAATGAAATCATATTTTTGTATATCCATTGGGCATTTCTTGAGATATACGGGAATTTTGAAATCAATCAAAGTGAGAATCAGAAGTCACACGCATCATATGGGAGAACTACACAAAAAATCACTTTTCTCCTAAATTATATTTTATATAATAAAATGAATACCACAGTTAGTCTAGGGTATTAATTTACTACAAAATGAAATCATTTTTTTGTATATCCATTGGGCATTTCTTGAGATATACGGGAATTTTGAAATCAATCAAAGTGAGAATCAGAAGTCACACGCATCATATGGGAGAACTACACAAAAAATCACTTTTCTCCTAAATTATATTTTATATAATAAAATGAATACCACAGTTAGTCTAGGGTATTAATTTACTACAAAATGAAATCATATTTTTGTATATCCATTGGGCATTTCTTGAGATATACGGGAATTTTGAAATCAATCAAAGTGAGAATCAGAAGTCACACGCATCATATGGGAGAACTACACAAAAAATCACTTTTCTCCTAAATTATATTTTATATAATAAAATGAATACCACAGTTAGTCTAGGGTATTAATTTACTACAAAATGAAATCATATTTTTGTATATCCATTGGGCATTTCTTGAGATATACGGGAATTTTGAAATCAATCAAAGTGAGAATCAGAAGTCACACGCATCATATGGGAGAACTACACAAAAAATCACTTTTCTCCTAAATTATATTTTATATAATAAAATGAATACCACAGTTAGTCTAGGGTATTAATTTACTACAAAATGAAATCATATTTTTGTATATCCATTGGGCATTTCTTGAGATATACGGGAATTTTGAAATCAATCAAAGTGAGAATCAGAAGTCACACGCATCATATGGGAGAACTACACAAAAAATCACTTTTCTCCTAAATTATATTTTATATAATAAAATGAATACCACAGTTAGTCTAGGGTATTAATTTACTACAAAATGAAATCATATTTTTGTATATCCATTGGGCATTTCTTGAGATATACAGGAATTTTGAAATCAATCAAAGTGAGAATTAGAAGTCACAGGCATCATATGGGAGAACTACACAAAAATTTCTTTTCTCCTAAATTATATTTTATATAATAAAATGAATACCACAGTTAGTCTAGGCTATTAATTTACTACAAAATGAAATCATTTTTTTGTATATCCATTGGGCATTTCTTGAGATATACGGGAATTTTGAAATCAATCAAAGTGAGAATCAGAAGTCACACGCATCATATGGGAGAACTACACAAAAATCACTTTTCTCCTAAATTATATTTTATATAATAAAATGAATACCACAGTTAGTCTAGGGTATTAATTTACTACAAAATGAAATAATTTTTGTATATCCATTGGGCATTTCTTGAGATATACGGGAATTTTGAAATCAATCAAAGTGAGAATCAGAAGTCACACGCATCATATGGGAGAACTACACAAAAAATCACTTTTCTCCTAAATTATATTTTATATAATAAAATGAATACCACAGTTAGTCTAGGCTATTAATTTACTACAAAATGAAATCATTTTTTTGTATATACATTGGGCATTTCTTGAGATATACGGGAATTTTGAAATCAATCAAGTGAGAATCAGAAGTCACACGCATCATATGGGAGAACTACACAAAAAATCACTTTTCTCCTAAATTATATTTTATATAATAAAATGAATACCACAGTTAGTCTAGGGTATTAATTTACTACAAAATGAAATCATTTTTTTGTATATACATTGGGCATTTCTTGAGATATACGGGAATTTTGAAATCAATCAAAGTGAGAATCAGAAGTCACACGCATCATATGGGAGAACTACACAAAAAATCACTTTTCTCCTAAATTATATTTTATATAATAAAATGAATACCACAGTTAGTCTAGGGTATTAATTTACTACAAAATGAAATCATATTTTTGTATATCCATTGGGCATTTCTTGAGATATACGGGAATTTTGAAATCAATCAAAGTGAGAATCAGAAGTCACACGCATCATATGGGAGAACTACACAAAAAATCACTTTTCTCCTAAATTATATTTTATATAATAAAATGAATACCACAGTTAGTCTAGGGTATTAATTTACTACAAAATGAAATCATATTTTTGTATATCCATTGGGCATTTCTTGAGATATACGGGAATTTTGAAATCAATCAAAGTGAGAATCAGAAGTCACACGCATCATATGGGAGAACTACACAAAAAATCACTTTTCTCCTAAATTATATTTTATATAATAAAATGAATACCACAGTTAGTCTAGGGTATTAATTTACTACAAAATGAAATCATTTTTTTGTATATACATTGGGCATTTCTTGAGATATACGGGAATTTTGAAATCAATCAAAGTGAGAATCAGAAGTCACACGCATCATATGGGAGAACTACACAAAAAATCACTTTTCTCCTAAATTATATTTTATATAATAAAATGAATACCACAGTTAGTCTAGGGTATTAATTTACTACAAAATGAAATCATATTTTTGTATATCCATTGGGCATTTCTTGAGATATACGGGAATTTTGAAATCAATCAAAGTGAGAATCAGAAGTCACACGCATCATATGGGAGAACTACACAAAAAATCACTTTTCTCCTAAATTATATTTTATATAATAAAATGAATACCACAGTTAGTCTAGGGTATTAATTTACTACAAAATGAAATCATTTTTTTGTATATACATTGGGCATTTCTTGAGATGTACGGGAATTTTGAAATCAATCAAAGTGAGGATCAGTAGTCACCACGCATCATATGGGAGAACTACACCAAAAATCACTTTTTCCTCCTAAAAATTACTATTTTTATATATAATAAAATATAAAGAGATACCACAGTTGGTCTAGGGTATTAATTTGCTACAAATGAAATCATTTTTTGAATATACATTGGGCATTTCTTGAGATGATGTAACTACAGGGAATTTTTAGAAATCAATCAGAAGTGTATTGTGAATCAGAAGTCACACGCATCATATGGGAGAACTACACAAAAATCACTTTTCTCTCTCCTCCCTAAATTATATTATATATGTATATAATATATAACTAAAAATGAATACCACAGTTAGTCTAGGGTGTTAATTTACTACAAAATGAAATCATTTTTTTGTATATACATTGGGCATTTCTTGAGATATACGGGAATTTTGAAATCAATCAAAGTGAGAATCAGAAGTCACACGCATCATATGGGAGAACTACCCAACGCAAATCACATTTTCTCTAATACCATATTTTATGTAATAAAATGAATACCACAGTTAGTCTAGGGTATTAATTTACTACAAAATGAAATCATTTTTTTGTATATACATTGGGCATTTCTTGAGATATACGGGAATTTTGAAATCAATCAAAGTGAGAATCAGAAGTCACACGCATCATATGGGAGAACTACACAAAAAATCACTTTTCTCCTAAATTATATTTTATATAATAAAATGAATACCACAGTTAGTCTAGGGTATTAATTTACTACAAAATGAAATCATTTTTTTGTATATCCATTGGGCATTTCTTGAGATATACGGGAATTTTGAAATCAATCAAAGTGAGAATCAGAAGTCACACGCATCATATGGGAGAACTACACAAAAAATCACTTTTCTCCTAAATTATATTTTATATAATAAAATGAATACCACAGTTAGTCTAGGGTATTAATTTACTACAAAATGAAATCATTTTTTTGTATATACATTGGGCATTTCTTGAGATATACGGGAATTTTGAAATCAATCAAAGTGAGAATCAGAAGTCACACGCATCATATGGGAGAACTACACAAAAAATCACTTTTCTCCTAAATTATATTTTATATAATAAAATGAATACCACAGTTAGTCTAGGGTATTAATTTACTACAAAATGAAATCATTTTTTTGTATATCCATTGGGCATTTCTTGAGATATACGGGAATTTTGAAATCAATCAAAGTGAGAATCAGAAGTCACACGCATCATATGGGAGAACTACACAAAAAATCACTTTTCTCCTAAATTATATTTTATATAATAAAATGAATACCACAGTTAGTCTAGGGTATTAATTTACTACAAAATGAAATCATTTTTTGTATATACATTGGGCATTTCTTGAGATATACGGGAATTTTGAAATCAATCAAAGTGAGAATCAGAAGTCACACGCATCATATGGGAGAACTACACAAAAAATCACTTTTCTCCTAAATTATATTTTATATAATAAAATGAATACCACAGTTAGTCTAGGGTATTAATTTACTACAAAATGAAATCATTTTTTTGTATATCCATTGGGCATTTCTTGAGATATACGGGAATTTTGAAATCAATCAAAGTGAGAATCAGAAGTCACACGCATCATATGGGAGAACTACACAAAAATCACTTTTCTCCTAAATTATATTTTATATAATAAAATGAATACCACAGTTAGTCTAGGGTATTAATTTACTACAAAATGAAATCATTTTTTTGTATATCCATTGGGCATTTCTTGAGATATACGGGAATTTTGAAATCAATCAAAGTGAGAATCAGAAGTCACACGCATCATATGGGAGAACTACACAAAAATCACTTTTCTCCTAAATTATATTTTATATAATAAAATGAATACCACAGTTAGTCTAGGGTATTAATTTACTACAAAATGAAATCATTTTTTTGTATATCCATTGGGCATTTCTTGAGATATACGGGAATTTTGAAATCAATCAAAGTGAGAATCAGAAGTCACACGCATCATATGGGAGAACTACACAAAAAATCACTTTTCTCCTAAATTATATTTTATATAATAAAATGAATACCACAGTTAGTCTAGGGTATTAATTTACTACAAAATGAAATCATTTTTTGTATATCCATTGGGCATTTCTTGAGATATACGGGAATTTTGAAATCGATCAAAAGTGAGAATCGAAGTCACACGCATCCCCATATGGGAGAACTACACAAAAAATCGCTTTTTCTCCCTAAATTATATTTTATATAATAAAATGAATACCACAGTTAGTCCTAGGGTAATTAATTTACTACAAAAATGAAATCCTTTTTGCTGTATATACATTGGGCATTTCTTAGAGATGTAGGGAATTTTGAAATCCAATCAAAGTGAGAATCCAGAAGTCACACGCATCATATGGGAGAACTACACAAAAAATCACTTTTCTCCTAAATTATATTTTATATAATAAAATGAATACCACAGTTAGTCTAGGGTATTAATTTACTACAAAATGAAATCATTTTTTTGTATATACATTGGGCATTTCTTGAGATATACGGGAATTTTGAAATCAATCAAAAGTGAGAATCAGAAGTCGCACGCATCATATGGGAGAACTACACAAAAAATCACTTTTCTCCTAAATTATATTTTATATAATAAGCTGAATCCCACAGGATAGTCTAGAGGTATTTAATATACTACAAAATCGAAATCGTTTTTTTGTATATACATTGGGCATTTCTTGAGATATACGGGAATTTTGAAATCAATCAAAGTCATATGGGAGAACTACACAAAATCACTTTTCTCCTAAATTATATTTTATATAATAAAATGAATACCACAGTTAGTCTAGGGTATTAATTTACTACAAAATGAAATCATTTTTTTGTATATCCATTGGGCATTTCTTGAGATATACGGGAATTTTGAAATCAATCAAAGTGAGAATCAGAAGTCACACGCATCATATGGGAGAACTACACAAAAAATCACTTTTCTCCTAAATTATATTTTATATAATAAAATGAATACCACAGTTAGTCTAGGGTATTAATTTACTACAAAATGAAATCATTTTTTTGTATATCCATTGGGCATTTCTTGAGATATACGGGAATTTTGAAATCAATCAAAGTGAGAATCAGAAGTCACACGCATCATATGGGAGAACTACACAAAAATCACTTTTCTCCTAAATTATATTTTATATAATAAAATGAATACCACAGTTAGTCTAGGGTATTAATTTACTACAAAATGAAATCATATTTTTGTATATCCATTGGGCTGAGAATCAGAAGTCACACGCATCATATGGGAGAACTACACAAAAAATCACTTTTCTCCTAAATTATATTTTATATAATAAAATGAATACCACAGTTAGTCTAGGGTATTAATTTACTACAAAATGAAATCATTTTTTTGTATATACATTGGGCATTTCTTGAGATATACGGGAATTTTGAAATCAATCAAAGTGAGAATCAGAAGTCACACGCATCATATGGGAGAACTACACAAAAATCACTTTTCTCCTAAATTATATTTTATATAATAAAATGAATACCACAGTTAGTCTAGGGTATTAATTTACTACAAAATGAAATCATTTTTTTGTATATACATTGGGCATTTCTTGAGATATACGGGAATTTTGAAATCAATCAAAGTGAGAATCAGAAGTCACACGCATCATATGGGAGAACTACACAAAAAATCACTTTTCTCCTAAATTATATTTTATATAATAAAATGAATACCACAGTTAGTCTAGGGTATTAATTTACTACAAAATGAAATCATTTTTTTGTATATCCATTGGGCATTTCTTGAGATATACGGGAATTTTGAAATCAATCAAAGTGAGAATCAGAAGTCACACGCATCATATGGGAGAACTACACAAAAAATCACTTTTCTCCTAAATTATATTTTATATAATAAAATGAATACCACAGTTAGTCTAGGGTATTAATTTACTA